>JAOTQH010181893.1:0-14794 GCA_025631255.1 Cornus kousa
CGTTACATGCCCCTCAGTTCTGCGGATGTCGCTCCCGAATCCAGCGATCTCAGTGGGCCTTCGGATAAGCTTCTCGTTCGAGAGCCCGCTGCGACCAAAGACTTTCAAAGGCATAATATTGAGATACGATCCATTATCCAGAAAAGGCCCGTTTGAGTTCGACCCCATTAAGCGAAGCCGTGACATGTAGGGGCCTGTTGTGCGGTGTAGGAACACATTTGTCCTCTTCAGTAAAGACTATGGCCGATCCAGATGACCTTTGCAATACGGGGAGTGTCATGATTGATGCAACCACTTTGACCCCTTCCTTTGCGGCTAGCCACAGGAACTTAGCTATTTCTTTCTGAGCAAAATGAAAGAAATCCATCTTTTGAAAGATGCTTCTGACAGAGGCCGTTTCCAATAAACGGAACGCATCGAGGTCATTTCCTTTTACCAGCGCGACCTGGGCAACTCCACCTTCGATCTCTTCTTTGTCAAATGTCGTGCTAGATACCACATTGCGACACCTCGAACATGCGCAGGAAAGGGTTCCTCCCTCATATCCCTGGGAGGGAGAATAAGTTCACTATTAGCAATTCGCCTGTGGAAAGTATTTCGCAATGCCCAGCAGTCGTAGGTGGGGTGACGAGTATACTGATGATACATGTAATATTTAGGATGATTCCTTTCCTCTGGAGTAGGTTCACGAGTGACCTCAGGCAATTTGATATCCTCGTGCTGGATCCATTTCTTAAGGATGGTCTCGACTTCTTCCGAGGTGCACGGGAACAGGGGAGGCGCTTCATCTGGGTTCTTCGTTCGTGGAGTACGGGTTGACCTTACATTCTTCTTACTGGGAGGCTCGTCTGCGGCCGAAACTTGTGGTCTACGCTTGCCCCGATATTCTTCGTGCATAACACCCTTCACACAAATGGCGAGATTGCTTGCCAGATTCCGAGATACCTCTATCAAATCAGAAAAAGTGAGGAACTTCAGATTAATGAGGTGGATGCGGTAAGATCCCTACATTCCTTGTATGCAAATCTTAGCCAGTGCTTCTTCTTCGTGAGTTTCATAACATTCCATGGCCCGGTCATTGAATCTGTGAACATACGTAAGCAAATCTTCCCCAGGACCCTGGGTCTCTTTAGTTAAAGAGAGGGTAGTAACTCTTTCCTCTGCCTGAAAAAACTTCGATTGGAAAATCGTGGCGAGCTGGCTCCGGGAAGTGAGCGACCCAAACTCCAAGTTTGCATACCATTTATAGGCCCTGTCTGTGAGAGTCTTCGAGAACTCCCTAAACCATAGGGTGTGATCATTTCCGAAGGGCCCTAGAGCTTCAATAAATCGCACTACATGTTCCTGTGGATTCCCCTTCCTTCCATCGAACTTGCTGAACTTGGGGGTCAGGTATCCTGGAGGGTAGGGGAGGAGAGCGATGGCTTATGCGTAAGGCGGTTTAGGGGCCGCTTCTTGCATTATGATATTCTTTTCAATTTGCAGTAGTGTTTGCAAGTCTGCCATAGTTATATAAGGCGATCGCTGCATGAGGTCTTGCTGACAACCGAACTCCTCCGTCCCCTCTCCGTGCTACGCTTCCCTTTAATCTGCAGTTAGTGCACTCAACCTCGCGGGCGCCGTGAGAGGCGTGTTGAAAAGAGCTCGTCAAACTCGCGGCGGTGTATCTCGAGGACGCCTGCGCTGACTAGTGGCTCGCCTTACCTCGGTTGATGATGAAAGCGCATGTTGCGCCACATTGTCTGGGGTCGTATACCCCCTCATGAATTCATCAAAGGGATCACTTGTCGAACTTGTACCTCGTCGAGGTACTCCTTTGTCAACAATTTCCCGCAGCAAGGTCACCACCTCCCTCTGAGTACCTTCAAGTTGCTCCATTCTGTGCTATGGAACATTATGAGCCTCTACTAAAGCATCAGGGTAGATAATCCTGGTCCCAGGAAAATACGACCCGGGCATACTTACAGATCCATCATAGCCCTCGTCTAAAGCAGGGCTAGCTTGGGAGGGTGGACTGATCTCTCGTATGCTTGACATATATGAAGCTTTCCTCCCCAGCAGAATCGCCAAAATGTTGATGGTAGTTCATGAATAGGATTAGGAGATCGTTCCACGTAAGCCAAGAAATCTGAGATCAGTATCCAAGTGGAGATCCAAGCAATACAAGGGACTATTCTAATAGAAGATTGAGAAAGGGAAGGCCGACCTCGCTATCCGGCAGACTCGAGCTCGGCTATATATGAGTATAGTAATTACGGTTGGTGTCCTCTATTAAGAGCTGATTAATGCTCTTATTTGTAGTACTCTCATCCTCAGATAATATCCCTTAGTCTTTTGAGTGAGCTTGATCTTACCCTAAGGTTAGAGGGCTCCTCCTTTAGACAGATGGGACATTGATAGACAGGTCGCGGTACATTATCCTTTAGTCCAAAGAGGTAATGGCACTCCCTATGTAATACGTATCTTATCGAATGTCTTATCATAATTAATGTGCTATTTATTACTCCTTGCTCGAGCCAAAACACCGATGGTCCTTTCCCCATTGTACTGGCCTCGGACCGAGGTGATTCCTTGGATCCCAGCCACGTGTCCACATGTCCTCAGATTCCTGAACTTCAGAGGGAAGAGGCTCCCCTTCGAGGCCCTGCCTTCATAGCCTCGTAGAGCTTCGTCCCAAATTTTATCCCGAGGTCCCTTTATCCGGTAAGGGGAACTTGTAGCAAGTCAGCCGAGGTCACTTCTTCAGGGAGCAACCTTAGGTAATCAGGGGGTGGAGGAGCCCATCCGACTGGAGCGGGGCACGTCCATAGTAGAGGAAGGGTAGTGACCCCTTTCTCGGTCAGTGAGTTCAGTGGTGAGGTAGGTAGCTCGAGAATACCTACCCCATGGTGGACATGCTAGGTCAGCACTGGCCAGTTGTGCTTGTTTTGCAGAAATCACGCCACTTAGACTGCTATTGTGGCACGGTCATCAACATTTTGCCCCCTTGCTCGAGGTCGCCGAAAGGGAGCTCGAGCAAATCCATCAACTCAGTCCAGTTTATTATTTCCATATTTTATTTTATTATTTTTTGAGAGTCGTGCTATCTCCGTATCGAAGGGTCAGATCATTTAATAAGGCCTTGACATTTTGGCTCCTCGGATTACGTGTCATCTCTTTACTGATACGTCAGCTGAGGGCGCTTCGAGTCCTGGGTCACGTCGCTTCGTTATCTGGCAGCGCGACGCTTGGGATGTTGAGCCCTCGCTATTTAAACTACACTTGTTTTTATTTCTGGGTATCAAACAAACTAAACAATCTCAAGCAATCCCTCCTTCTTTGAGATCCCGAATTTCCCTTATTTAAAGACAAAATAGGGTTATGGCTTTGCGAGACGATGTTCCAAATGTTCCTCCCTTATCTGAATGGCGCGTTGCTACTTACTTTGGTCCTAGTGATACCTTCTGGGTCAATAGCGATAAGTTGAGCGAAGTGCATGAAACCCGAGAGAGCTCATTACTATTCGAGGGAGAACCCTAAGCACAGACAGGGGTACCTATTCCTCCTTTTTCAGTTCTAAGGTTCAGAGTGGAGCACGGCGACTTTCCCCACTCTAACCTCGCCCTCACAGGTCCAACCGGACATGGTCGAGGATGGGAATTTTGGACGGATGCGATCCTTGCTAATGCTGAGTTCTCTGCAATTCTAAAGGCCTCAAAGATTACCGACGCCATCCGGAATACTCGCGAATTGTCCATACCGCGAGATGGTCATGACCTCTCCTTGCTTGTATCTTGGTGGAGTCAAAACACTCATACCTTTATGACTTCATGGGGAGAGTTTACCCCCACTATAGAGGATGTAATGCAACTCATGTGCCTCAATGTATTTGGCAAACACGATCCAAGTTCCTAGGTGTTTTTCGAAGACGAGGTCAAATTGGCTACCTAGCTGCATAATGGTATTACTTCGATCGATAAGATTGGCTCACGCTACTAGGACAAAGGTCTTCTTGAAGAGTTCCCTGAGAAGGGTAAGAAGTGCACCTTCGTGTCGCTCCTTCGTTACAACTTCCGAGACTTCCCTCCTCAGGGTCAAGAAGAAGATGAGTCTTTTAATGGTCCTAAATGTAAAGATTCAGCTCATTTTGCCAGCTTTCTCCTATCATAGCTCTCTAGATTTATTTTTCCAGGTCCCCCAGATGATGGGCCTTGTCCTGATCTCGTTCCCTTGGCTGTTAAGCTGTCTCATGGTAACAGCCTTCCTTTAGCCACGCTCTTCTTAGGTACACTCTATCACGAGCTCGACCTGGCACATGCCAGGATGGAGCGCTCTGTAGGACGTATGAGTGTAGTCTCTCCCGTCAACACCATTTTTCTTCAGATGTTCTTGTACGAGCACTTCCCAAGGTACGGCCCTCGTCCAGCAACACTCCCTTGGGATAAGGGTTTGAAACGATCCTTTCAGTGGCACAAACTTTCTGCCAAAAAAAAGCTAGCAGAGTACATCGACCGCGAGAGTTGTTTCTTAGCTTGTCCTTATACTCATGGGCCTCGGGTGGAATGTTGTGCTTCAAAGGATGGCATGGTTATCTCAGGCAAGTCTCTAAGGCGTACTCCTGCCTTGACTATTATTGCCATATCTTCTGTGGGATATCGCCCCGCCCTTCTTCCCCCTAACTCGGGCGTGGGAAAGGTTTATAATCCCCATAGGGTGGCTCGACAGTTTGGGTTCGATCAGGGGTTATCACGTGATTATGGTTTTGGAGCTCGCCAAGATTATAGCACCTATGCTCTGGGTTTTCTACGCTTCCTCGACTCCAAGGAAGCTGAGCTCTAGGGGGATCACCAGATCCTCTATGTTCCTCCCACGTCTCGAGTTGGGCGCTGGGCCACCCGAACTCGAGCCTATTGGAAAGACGTGATTGCTTCCTTTAGGCAATTCGTGATCAGTACTCCAGTTTCCCTCCTAGCTCGAGGTCTGTTGAAAAGCGATGCCTCGTTTTGCCCTTTCAAAAGTTCCTCAAAATCTACTCGAGGGAAACCCTGTACAACAACTGGCTTATCCCCTTTGATTCCTAGTTCTTCTACACCCGTGATAGCCTTCCGAGCTACCAAGGCTCGTCGAGATAAACGTAAGGTTGATCGAGATGTCAGTACTTTTGTGCCCGCAGCCCCATCTTCTAAATGGACCAAGGTAAAGTTTAATCATTTTATGAAAAGATTTTTTTTTTTTTTTTTTTTTTGGCTAATGTTAATGCTAATCGTCCCTTATCCACTTCTAGGGTGCTTCTAAGGATATCCCCATGACTGAGGCCTTAAGTGCTTCCTCCGCGGCTCCTCCCCCAACCGTAGGGGCTGGGGTGGCTCAAAGCACGAGGTCCCAATCTCTCTCTCTTAAGAAAGCTTTTTCAACTACCGCGCCTGTAGCTACCACCACTCATGCTTCTGAAATTCACACTGGCTTGCCTATCCCCTCTGATCCACTTCACACCCTTGCAAGTGTCCTCGAGGATCCTGAGCAAGCTGTAAGAGCAGTATTGTCTTCTGACCTAATCCTCCAGCGTCCTCTCGGCATGGAGCAGGGAAAGAATTAATTCCTTTGGCTCGGGGTTTAGGTCGATTTAACAGGAAAACAGGAGAGGTGAACACTGATGTGGACCCTGCCATGGGAGACTTCAACTTTGAAAGGAGTCCCACACACTCGTACTTGAATGCAGGTAGTGCCTCTTTTTTACAAAGTTCGCCTCTTCCCCCCCTTCCTTTTTTCTTTTTTTTTTAAACACCATTGTGCATGCCTCAGGTGGCGAGGGAGATGCCTCTGATACGGCCAAGACGGGTGTTGGTTCCGAGGGTCATCATCTTGAACACGAGGGCGAAGGCAGTGATGTCAACTCCGAGGTCGAGGTTGTCCATGTGCTACCTCGGGAGCCTATTGCTGAGTTACAGGAGATGGTTAAGTCAGCAATTATGTCCCTCCCTCCTTCTGAAGAAGATAACTCAAAGAACAATGAGGGCTCGAGTTCCAGTGGCTCTTCCAAAGACGAAGCTTCAAAGTTTCATGGTTCGAGGGATGGCGGTGATCGAGACAAGGGTGATGGGTTATCTGGACCCTAGCTAGACACATCTAAAAACAAAGGCATTCTCCCGAAGGGGGCAAAGAAAGATATGAGGCCGAGGAAAACTCCACCAGCTTGGGCCGCGAGAAGAGTGCGATCTCGCAAGTATCATGGGGCGGGATCAACATTTCTATGAACGAGGCAGATTTCCTAAATAAAGTGAAGGCCAGACATCCTCATACTTTTGAAAATCTTGAGGGGATGTTACCTCTGTTCCTGGAGTTCGTCTACAGGACCTTGTTCGAATTGGTGGTAAGCCTCCGCAGAGTCAGAGATCATACTCTGAGCCAACAAGAACTCAACTCCTTAGATCATCTTCTTACAAATTTGAAGAGGGCACAAATTGACGTTCAGTGGGCTGAGGCCCTCCTGGTACGCATCAAGGAGCTTAGGGAACGCGAGAAAATGATAGAGGAAATCAAGGACCTCCGCGATCAAATCAAAGAGGAGGAAGGAATCCTTCAAGGCGAGAAAGTTCGCTTAACCGAGTTGCAGGAGCAAGTGATTTTGAGGGAGCAACATATTGCCCTCCTAAACAAAGAGCTCGAGCAAAGGTCATCCCAGCTCGGCCCTGCCACCCTAGGTTTACACGATCTTCCTTAATGCTGTGATAATTTATGAAAGAAACTGTTGGCATATTTCTCGAGGACATTCATGAATATTGTTTCTTATATCAATGCAATGATTATTTTTGTTATAATCTTTATTGTGCCATTATCTATTGCAAGATTTAGATGTCAAGTAATGATAAACCGTGAAAGATTTTGCAGGAGGGCTTTTTGTAAGGCGCTAGGTAAATTAGTAATCATAAATGACCTCTAAGGTAATTCAGGAGATAAAACCAGGAAAAGGGCATGAAAAAAATGTAGGAGAATATAAGGCTCCTCGAACCCTTTTCATTCATTCCTTTAAAAAAAACAGGGTCGAGGCTTTGGGGGGCCTCTCACAATCAAGGAGCCTCAGGAGGCTTACAGATTATGAATAGTACTTCTTCAACCACTTCGCATTAAACGTGCCCACAATCTTGTTGCTTCCCATTCTACCGATATCATAGTATCCACTAGAACTGGTAGCCTTGACTTCAAAGGGACCCTCCCATTTCGGAGCGAATTTTGGTGCGGATGAGTTTCACATCACATGCGCTGCAGATTTCAAAACAAGATATCCCTCTTGAAATGCTGGAGGTCGAACGGTAGCATTGTAGGCCCGAGCTACCCTTTGCTAATAAACTATCATCCTGTTTTTTGCTTGTTTCCTTTGCTCCTGAAGCCCTTCGAGCTCCCCAATTCTGGGATCAAACTTTACCTGACTCTGCTCGGCCAAACTTCTAGACCGAATTGCTATCTCAATTGGTAACACCACTTCTGTACCGTAGACTAGAGAAAAGGGGGTAGCACCCATAGCTCCCCTTGTGGTAGTTCGGTATACCCAGAGTACAAGTGGCAATTGTTCAGCCCATTTATCGTGCTCCTCCTTGAGTATTCTACTTAAAATTTGAAGCAACGTCTTGTTGGTTGCCTTTGCTTGTTCGTTGCCTTTCGGATAATAAGGAGTTAATTTACGGTGAGTTATCCGATACCTTTGAAGGAGAGCACAGACCCTGCTATTGATAAAGGGGGTTCCGTTGTCTGATACAATGATTCGAGGAATGCCGAAGCGACATATGATATTTTCTTTGATGAAGTTTGCCACCACTTGTCCAGTTGCTGTCGATAGGGCTATCGCCTCAACCCACTTGGTGTAGACTTCTGTTGCTACTAATATTCACTTCATCTTTTTAGACTTAGGGGAAATTGGTCCTATCAGGTCCATGGCCCAGGTGTGGAACGGCCAAGGGGAATCCGTGGGGTGGAGCTCTACGACTGGTGCGTAGATGGCATGGTCGTGGATCTGGCACTCCCGGCACTTTCGAGCATGATCTCTACAGTCCGTTTGCATCGTGGGCCAGAAATAACCCAGCTGAATAAGGCGGTTATATAATTTCTTCCACCCTTGATGCTCATCCCCATGGGTTTGCTTCAGAACTTCTCGTGCTTCAGCCAAACTGACTCAGCGTTTAGCCTTACTGTCAAAACCTCGCCTCATCAACTCACCGCTACAGATAAAGAAGCGGCTTGCCTCTCTTCGGAGCAGAGCAGCCTCTTTAGGATCCTGTGGGAGCGTCCGCCTCTCGAGATACTCCACATACTTGTGTCTCCAATCTTCTTCTATATTAGCCACAAACCTAGCGTGTTCGAACGGTCCTTGGCAGTTAGGACACGCCTTCTGTATAGCCGCTGCATCCTTTGACATTGATGGCCAATAATACCCATGCCTTTGTATTCTCCGGTACAGGCTCAGCGAGTTATCACCACACGTGTGCCTGTGAATTTCGTTCAGCACTCTATCGGCTTCTTATTTTCCTACGCATCTTGCCAGGGTTCCGCCAGGTGCCCTGAAGTACAACATCCCCAAATACAATGTGAAATTTTTTAGTTCTAATAAAAGAATCTCGCCAGTGCCGTTCTTTAGCTGCGACTCGTAAGAGCTTCGCCAATCCTCCCTATCTCCAGAGTTAGTAAATTCTGCGTCATGCAAATATGACTCATCTTTCTTGTGAATACGAATATCTACTGATTCCCCCGTGATTTTAACCTTGGAAGCTAAAGTAGCCAGTGCGTCCAGATGCCGATTGGTTGCCCGTGGCACGTGAGTTATTCAGAGCTCACTGAAATAGCTACTAAGTTTCTGGATGACGGTTCTGTATGCCGCTAGGGCTGGCTCCTTGATAGCATAGGAGCCGTCTAATTGTTTCACCACCAGATTTGAGTCCCCCTACAAATGTAACCGTTTGATTTTAGCTTCTGGTGCTTCTAGCAAACCCAAGACTAAAGCCTCATATTCTGCTGTGTTATTGGAACATCCGAAAGTAAGCTTGTATAAAGATTTTGGGCTTTCCCACCCTCGGGGGTTAATACTACCCCAGCGCCCCCTCCCGAAGAGGTCGACGATCCATCGAATGACAGAGTCCACCTCATGTTTTCATCCACGCAACAGACTGATTCAAACTCGTCGAGAGGAAGGTTCTCATATACGGGCTCGAAATTTCCAGAAGGAAATTGAGCTATCAAATCTGCCATGGCCTGGCTTAGAACGGCACGAGGTACATGGCATTGGATATCAAACTCGGCCAACAGCAGGAGCCAACGCGCCACCTGCCCAGAAATGATTGGCCGCGACAGCAGATACCTTAAAGGGTCACACTTAGTGACAAAATGGATAGTATGGGCCAGGAAGTAATGTCGGAATTTCTTTGCTGCAAATACTAGAAATAGACAATGGCGCTCTATTGGAGAGTAGCGCGCCTCGGCGCCTTGTATAACTCGACTAATATAATACATAGGGCATTCTCGGCCATCCTTTTCCTGGGCAAGGAGTACCCCTATAGAACGTTCGGTTGAGGTAACATAAAGCCTGAGAGGGACCCCCATCTGAGGAGCTATCATGGTAGCTGGCGAAGACAACAATCTCTTGAGATGATCAAATGCCTGCTGATGCTCCTCGGTCCACCTGAACTCAGACCCTTTCTTTATCAGGGAGCCAAACACATGGGTGACCTCGGCAAGTGCTGGTACGAAGCGTCATAAGTACGAGACCCGTCCTATTAAGCTATTTAGTTGCTTGAGAGAACATGGTGGCGGCATTGCTATGATAGCTTGGGCCTTACTTTGTTCAACGTCCACACCCTGCCGATGCACCATGAAACCCAGGAATCGGCCTACCTCGACTCCAAAGGCGCATTTCAGTGGATTCATCTTTAACTTATACTTTCGGCATCTTTCGAAAACGCTTCTCAAATCGGTCAAGTGATCTCCCCGAATTCGTGATTTTACCACAAGATCATCCATGTAGTCCTCGACCTGTTTATGCAACATGTCATGAAAAATAGCCGTCATGGAGCGCTGGTAAGTGGCCCCCACGTTCTTCAAGCCGAAGGGCATGACTGTAAAGTAGAAATTCCCCATGGGGGTGCGAAATGCCGTTTTCTCTGCATCACTTGGCGCCATTCTGATCTGATTATATCTGCTGTATCCATCCATGAATGAGAACATTTCATGACCGGAAGTCGAATCCACCAAATTATCAATTATGGGTAGCGGGAAATCATCTTTAGGGCATGCCTTATTCAGATCTCTGAAATCAATGCAAACCCTAATCTTTTCATTCTTCTTTTTTACCGGAACTACATTCGCCAGCCATGTAGGATGTAGAATTGGCTTAATAAAGCCCGCTTGCAAAAGCCTCTGTACCTCCTCCTTTATTTATAACTCGAGCTCCAGGCGAAAGATCCTTTGTGTCTGCTTAACGGGGCGTGCATCTGGTCGCACATTTAGATGATGAGCCACAATCTGAGGGTCTAATCCACGCATTTCTTCATACGTCTAAGCAAAGACATCTTCAAATTCTCTGAGTAAGGCTATTAATGCCGCTTTCTCATTCCGTTCCAACTCTTTGCACAATAGACCACCCGGGGGTGACCACCGTTAGCTAGATTAATCTCTTCCAGTTCGTCTTGGTTGGGTCTAACTAACTCGGCCGACACCACTCTAACTTCATTTTCCAAGTTCTGGACCTTTACTTGACATGTCTCCACTCGGGGGTGCAGTCTCGCCCGAGGTCGTGCCTTCCAACACCGTCATAAACGGTAGGCGATTCTCCCATCGGCCAGACGTATCCTTTTGCAAACGGCTGGGCCTTTCTGATTGGCGAGACCTACTGATGCTTGCTTCTTCTCCTACTGGTCAACTTCCTCCCATTTTGGTAAAGGTATAGCCGTCAGCTTCTGAGGCTCTTTCGCATCCTCTAGCTCATCAAAAAATCTGGCCTCGACCATGTGAGATTCTTTTTCAGTGAACGGTCGATCAGAGCAACGGACCGTCACTTGTTTCCAGTTCCAGAACCCTTTCATGCATTGATGATACGAAGAAGGCACGATCCTGAACTTATGCATCCAGCCTCGACCCATAAGTAAGTGATAAGAGGTGTTGAATCAATGACATGAAACTTAACAGACCCTTTGAATTTTCCAATAGCTAATTCGGTCGTTACATGCCCCTCCGTTCTGCGGATATCACTCCCAAATTCAGCGAACTCAGTGGGCCTCCGGATAAGCCTCTTGTCCGGGAGCCCGATGCGACGAAAGACTTCCAAAAGCATAATATTGAGAGACAAACCATTATCCAGAAAAGCTCATTTGAGTATAACTCCATTAAATGATGCCATAACATACAGGGGTCTGTTGTGCGGAGTAGGGACGCACTTGTCCTCTTCGGTAAAGACTATGGCCGATCCGGATGACCTTTGCGATACAGGGAGCGGCATGATTGATGCAACTTCTTTGACCCCTTCCTTCGCGGCTAGCCACAGGAACTTAGCTATTTCTTTCTGAGCGAAAGGAGAGAAATCCATCTTTTGAAAAATGCTCCTAACGGAGGCCGTTTCCAATAAACGGAACGCATCGAGGTCCTTTTCTTCTACCCGCGTGACCTGGGCAACACCACCTTCGACCCCTTCCTTATGGGCCACCATGCTAGATACCATCATTACGACACCTCGATCGTGTGCAGGAAAGGGTTCCTCCCTCACATCCCTCGGAGGGAGAATAAGCTCACTATTAGCAATTCGCCCGTGGAAAGTATTTCGCAATGCCCAGCAGTCATAAGTGGGATGACGAGTATGCCGATGAAACATGCAGTACTTGGGATGGTTCATTTCTTCTGGAGTAGGCTTGCGAGTGACTTCGGGCAATATGATGTCCCCATGCTGGATCCATTTCTTAAGGATGGTATCGACCTCTTTCGAAGTGCACGGGAACGGTGGAGGCGCTTCATCTGGGTTCTTTGTCCGAGGAGTACGGGTCCGCCTCGCATTCTTCTTGCTAGGCGGTTCATCCGCAGCCAAAACATGTGGCCTACATCTACCCCGATATTCTTCATGCGTAGCGCCCTGTGCACAAATGGCGAGGTTGCTTGCCAAATTCCGTGATGCCTCTATCAAATCAGCGAAAGTGAGAAGCTTCAGGTTAATGAGGTGGATGCGGTAGGATTCCTGAATTCCCTGTATGCAAATCTTGGCTAACGTTTCTTCTTCATGAGTTTCATAACATTCCATAGCCCGGTCATGGAATCTATGAACATACGTAAGCAAATCTTCCCCCAGACCCTGGGTCTCTTTAGTTAAAGAGAGGGTATTAACTCTTTTCTCTGCCTGAAAAAACTTCGATTGGAAAATCATGGGAAGCTGGCTCCAGGAAGTGAGCGACCCAGACTCCAAGTTTGCATACCATTTGTAAGCCTTATTCGTGAGAGTCTTCGAGAACTCCCTAAGCCGTAAGGTGTGATCGTTCCCAAAGGGCCCTAGAGCTTCAATAAATCGCACTACATGTTCCCTTGGATTCCCTTTCCTTCCATCAAACTTGCTGAACTTGGGGGTCAGGTATCCCGGAGGGTAGAGGAGGAGAACGATGGCTTATGCGTAAGGAGGTTCGGGGGCCGCTTCTTGCATCAAGATATTCTTTTCATTTCGCAGTAGTGTTTGCAAGTCCGCCATAGTTACATAAGGCGACCGTTGCGTGAGGTCTTACTGATGACCGAACTCCTTCGTCCCCTCTCCGTGCCGCGCCCCCCTTTGGTTCGTAGCTGGTGCACTCAACCTCGCGGGTGCCGTGAGAGGCGTGTTGAAAAGAGCTCGTCGAACTCGCGGCGGTGTATCCCGAGGCCGCCTGCGCTGACTAGTGGCTCGCCTTACCTCGGCTGATGATGAAGGCGGGCGTTGCGTCACATTGTCTGGGGTCGTATGCCTCCTCGTGAATTCGTCAGAGGGATCGCTTCTCGAACCTGTACTTCGCCGAAGTACTCCCCCATCAACAATCTCCCGCAGTAAGGTCACCACCTCCCTCTGGGTGCCTTCAAGTTGCTCCATTCTGTGTGACAGCGCATTATGAGCCTCGACTAAAGCATCAGGGTAGATAATCCTGGTCCCAGGAAAATACGACCCGGGTATACTTACAGATCCATCATAGCCCTCGTCTAGAGCAGGGCTAGTTTGGGAGGGTGGACTGATCTCTCGTATGCTTAACATATGCGAAACGCTCCTCCCCAGTAGAGTCGCCAAAATGTTGATGGTAGTTCGTGAATAGGATTAGGAGATCGTTCCACGTAAGCCAAGAAATCTGAGATCAGTATCCAAATGGAGATCCAAGCAATACAAGGGACTCTTCTGATTGAGAAAGGGAAGGCCGACCTCGGTATCTGGTGGACTCGAGCTCGGCTATATATGAGTATAGTAATTACGTTTGGTGTCCTCTCTTAAGAGCTTATTAATGCTCTTATTTATAGTACTCTCCTCCTCAGATAATATCCCTTGGTCTTTTGAGTGAGCTTGATCTTACCCTAAGGTTAGAGGGCTCCTCCTTTAAATAGATGGGACATTGATAGACAGGTCGCGGTACATTATCCTCTGGTCCAAAGAGGTAATGGCACTCCCTATGTAATGTGTATCTTGTCGAATGTCTTATCATAATTAATGCGCTATTTATTACTCCTTGCTCAAGCCAAAACACCGATGGTCCTTTCCCCCTTGTACCGGCCTTGGACCGAGGCGATTCCTTGGATCCCAGCCACCTGTCCACATGTCCTCAGATTCCCGAACTTCAGAGGGAAGAGGCTCCCCTTCAAGGCCCTGCCTTCATGGCCTCATAGAGCTTCGTCCCAAATTTCATCCCGAGGTCCCTTTATCCGGTAAGGGGAACTCGTAGCAAGTCAGCCGAGGTCGCTTCTTCAGGGAGCAGCCTCAGGTAATCAGGGGGTGGAGGAGCCCATCCGACTGGAGCGGGGCACGTCCACAGTAGAGGAAGGGTAGCGACCCCTTTCTCGGTCAGTGAGTTCAGTGGTAAGGTAGGTAGCTCAAGAATACCTACCCTATAGTGGGCACGCCAGGTCAGCACTGGCCAGTTGTGCCTGTTTTGCAGAGGTCGCGCCACTTAGACCACTGTTGTGGCGCGGTCATCAACAAACAATATAGGGGGATTATTACAAAAAATAAATATGGGGAGGGGGGGGATGCGGGCCGGGGGCCGAGTGTCACCGCTAATGAGAGAAAGAAAAAACAAAGTTACTTAAACATATAAATCTGAGACCAATATTAAGATTCTAAGAAAAGAGAAGAAGAATATAAATATTGGGGCCCAAAATTTTTGTATTGATTAGTGTTTAATTAAAAAACATGAATGATGAAGAGAGAGGCCCCAGTGGGCTTTGTCAGGACCGGTCTACCAACTCTACTCTATAATTGCGATAGCCTTATGCAAGTCAGTCTAAATGAAGTCAGACTTAACCTTTATAATACTTCTTTTATCTCAAAATAAATGTCCATTTTAGAAGTTAGGGTTAATAACATGGTAATTTTGCCCCTGCCGGTCTCAAAAAAGGCAACTCATAATGTAAGTAAAAAACCTGTCCTATTTTGAATCCCCTTTTTCATAGATTTTCAAAAAGGGTATTTATTTTGGGACATAGATAGTACTAAATTAAAAAGATCCTTAATATCTTATTATTCACATACATTCTACTTAATAGCCCATCATATTTCAACGAATGGATCACACAAACGACTAAGAGCTAATATATCTAAGTAATTGTAAACGAACCAAGCCCTCTC
>JAOTQH010182213.1:0-14791 GCA_025631255.1 Cornus kousa
AATGTGGTGTCATTTTGCAATCAACATAACATTCATATACCTGATTTAAGTTCTCGTTATATAGAAGGTACAAGTCGTCATTGTCAACAACAAGATAATATTACAGTTGAACACCATTATCACTTTAATATTTTCAACTCTGCAATAAATTTACAGCTAATGGAGTTAGACCATAGATTCAACAATGAAGTAGTGGAACTTCTTACTCTTAGCTCAGCTTTAGATCCTAGTGATTCTTTTAAATCTTTTAACGTGGAAAATATTTGCAATCTTGCTAAGAAATTTTATCATGGGGACTTCACTCATCAAGATCTTAAAGTATTGAAGATTCAGCTGATGCATTATCAACTTGATGTACCTAGTGATTATGAGTTTTAAAATACTTCTTCTTTTACAGATTTATGTGGAGAACTAGCCATGAGAAAGAAATCTGACTGCTACCCTTTGGTTTACAGATTGATCCGTCTTGCGTTGACTCTTCCCGTTTCTATAGCAACTATGGAGAGAGCATTTTCAAGCATAAAACGTGTTAAAATAGTGATGTGTAGCACAATGGGAGATAAATTTCTTGCTGATTGCATGACCGTCAACCTTAAACGGGACCTTGTTTGGAAAATTAACTTGGAGTCTATTATCGACGAATTCAAATCTTTACAGACTCACTAAGCACAACTTAGATAGATATTTTATAATATTTGATTTCAAATATTTATTTAGATTATGTTTTAAAAAATAAATAAAAATTGCTTATGAGATTGTATTATTAAATTTATGTTTAATATTAACCCCCTGGTTGACAGTTCATGGATTCGCCCCTTGTGTATGACCGTAAATCAATTGCATATAACAAGTGTTCCAACGGGAAGAAGGCAGGGTTAGTAAGAACATTATAAGCTCCAGTCCGGGAAAAGGCAGGGGTAGGTCACCAATAAATATGTATGACCGTAAATGAATTGTATATAATAAGTGTATATAAAAAGAGAGGGGGATTTGGGTTTTATGGATATGGGTTTCAAGCGTCCATATATGGGGACATTCAGTGGGAAAGGCAAGAAAATCATACACTGTTGCAATTATAAGATGTATGATTACAATTCTAGAGATTAGACTAAAAATGACGAGGATATGCTTGAGTTTCTAATATTTTGATATTAATTTATAATAATAATAATAATAACAATGCTAGATTCGGATTGTTCTTCAATTGCCCAACTTCTTTGTTCAAATCAAACTTGAATCAAAATTCTCAACTCCAATTTATGTAAACAAAGAAAGGTCCTTAACACAAATCCATCGAAACACTGGACATAATATGTTACACAAGTTGGCTGTGTTACTACTATCATAATTTTATTACTTGATCAATACATCCAAAAATAAATAAATAAATAAAAATTTTAGTTTGAGGAGGACCGCTGGACGTAGATAGAGGGGTTAAATTTAAGTGAGAAGGTAAATTGTAGGATATTTTGACCATTTAAAATGGGTCTTTTAAGTAGTTAAGTTACTTTATACATGAAATAAAATCAACATAAAATCAAAAAGATATTATTGTCATTTTATATGTAAAAGTGACCTACATTAGTAAAAAATGACTTTTGAAGTGTAAGTGAAATATTAATAAGTTGGGGTTCACAATGTAATATTTTACAAATTTAATGGGCCAGGTGGTGTGCATAATGCACTCTATATATCTCTAGAACGGACTAATGGATTAGTCACCCCTCTTTCTCCATCATTTCTCTAAGATGCATAAAATTTCTCTGGAAGAAGTGATTTTTGGAGTTGCATTTGCTACTGCCTTTGCAATTCTGAAGCTGCCGTATGAGAAAATTGATGGCAACCCAGTTCCAACCATCATCTTCAAGGACAAACCTTCCTCCTTTACTGCATTCGTCTTAGCTCTCAATTTCGCCTTCACCGAAGCCGTAACGGCAATATATCTACGCAAGGGATATCCGAGAATTGCTGGGCATTGTCGCCGTCTTTCTATTATTTCCATAGCAACAGTAGTTGCAATACCCATGTGCTTAGTCTTACCCTCAACTTTTGGATCCATGTTGGCATCAATTAACTTGACACCGCTCTCTTAAAATCCTAAGCTGATCCATGTCTCTGGTTCTTCATCCACAATATTTGAACAACCAAGTGTACATGATGAGTTGATTGTGATGCCATGTTCTGTTGCTTCTTCTTCTTCGTCTTTTTTTTTTTTCCCTTTAATATATTAAATAATGGCTTCTGTTCGTAAACTAAAAGCTACATATTTTGATACTATTATTCATTTGTATGATTTATGTGGACAATTTCTTTCAGCTGGCATGATATGTTCATATCTGAATCCACTGCATCATGTATGAATAAAAATTCGACTCCTTAGCAGATTCAGGATTTAAAATCAACTTGATTGAATGAATCAAAATAACAATGATGGTATTAGGTTTATCAGGGAGAGTAAAAAACAAAAAACACAAAACAAAAAGGTATTAGGTAAGAAACATTTCCATTAACTACACAGTACACACCTGTTCTGATGTAGCAGCTCAACCAATTCTTGCCAACCACCTTCTCCATTACCAAAACCCCCTCTTTCTCTCCATATCAAACCCCTTTTTAATGAATTAACCCAGACTCATATATATATATAGTATATGTAGAGATTAGAGAGGGGATTACAGCGTGTGTTTCTATGAATATATAAGATATAGAGAGAGAGAATCCCCTCTCCCTGTACATATACGAGAACCTCTTTAACCAATATATATATATATATATATAAGATATACACAACCTCGATCCTCAGTTCCTGCAAAAAAAAGACGCTAAACAAACCGACGGTAATTGATCGGACGGTGAGTCTGCCCTTTGGCGCAAGTCCAGGTACTCAGGAGGCCACACAAGAGGGAGGGAAGAGAGTGACAACCGTGGAGTATCCACCGGAGATGGTCATAGGGCGGCCGGAGAAGGAGCGGGCGGCTAGTGGCGTCGCATTTGGGAGAGAAATTGTCGGCGGATGGGAGAGTAAAAAAATACCATGTCTTCGCTGGTATGATCCATCTTTGACCCGTAAAAGATGGGTATAATCTAATTTTTTATATTTATTTTTTAAATTTTAAACAGATGTCAAATTTTCATCAGTTCAAACGAGGAAGTATTATCATTTTTCTTTTTTCTTTTTTTTAACCCAGCAATATTTAGTAGTTAATTGGGGAAACGAGAAATGAAACATAGGATCAATACGGTGGAGGAAGTATTATTTAGTAGAATGGTCACATCCTAAATCCAAATAATTCTTCTGAGCTGATGTCAATTTCAAGCTTGCTTTAATTCTTCTGCAACTAATGTCAATTTCAAGCTTGCTTTTCGCTATGTGGGCGCTTGCTTCGGTCCCAATTCTGTGTGACGTCACAACTCACAAGGTTTCTAACGGTCCCCTTATAAAGTGAAACAAAATAAAGGGTAAAATGCATTAAATCCCTTTAACTATTGTTCATCTGCAAATAATTCACATGAATTAAGAATTGTCCCCGTAAATTATTAATTTGTTGCAAGTAAGGACATTCCGGCTAGTTGTAGGTAACGAAAATGTTGAAAGACTATTTTACCCATGCAAAAACAGCCATTGTTTCACTCCACAACCACTCAAGTTAATGACGTGGAATAAACAACCAATCATATGCTGACAACTCACCAAGATGATATACAAGCCAACTCACCAAGATGATATACAAGCCAAGCGTATATTGCGTGTGTATATATATATATATTTATATATAGAGAGAGTGAAATATAATGGTGGACACAGAGCCAACCCAAAGCCTTTTCTCTACTCTTCCTTGTAGTTTAATCGTTCTCCTTATCCAGGGAATCTAGCAGATCTATCAGTCTGGTGGTGACAATGGTGAAAGGTTCAACTAACAACGATAAAGGCCTGATAATTGGCAATGACGATGGCCATGAGAATGTTGTGTTGTTGTTTTGAGACCCACTGACGTGGCTATTGTTGCGACTGAGTTTACTTGTGATTGGGTTTAGCGATGGATGGGGAATTTTGCGATTGGATTTGCGGTGACAAAATATTATGGGGGGTTTTGCGAGTAGGTTTGCTTGTGATTATGTCTTGCAAATACGTTATTGTGATTCGGTGGTGGCGATGTATTAAGAATTTTGCGATTGGGCTACTTGTGATTGGGGTGAGTGATTGGGTTTCGTTGTGATTAGGGTTTAGAATCAATTCTATAAAATCAAGTTTCTCTCTTCCCGATAACCATTGCCATGAATATGGATGATGCGGACAAGAGTTAAATATATATATATATATATATATAGAGAGAGAGAGAGAGAGAGAGAAAGAGAAAAAAGAGACAACGGGGAGGGGGATTCAGTTAAGAAGATTTTTTATTTATGCATCTGCACATGCGTGGTGAAGAAGATGAACATAATATATTTTTTAACTATATATATATATATATATCTAGACAGAAGGGTATAAGGGTGTTATTGTCATTAAATAAAAATTAACCTATCACGTGATAGGCATGTGACTAACTTTTCATCGGCATATTGCTGAAGTGGGTATTGTGCAATGAAATGAGATAGTTTAGGGGGGTTTTTCATACCAAATGTAGTTTAAGGGAGGTTTGTTGGGAGAGAGAATAGTTGAGGGGGGGTTTTTGTGCACTTTACCCTAAAATAAATGGTAGAAAACTCTCTCAATTTTAAAATTTGCATTAAACTCGCTTTGTACTATTTTATATTTTTATACATATAGCAAATATATTTGCCCCACTCCACTGAAATGCGGTTTGGTTCATCAGGTGACTTTAATAATGACAAAATTACCTTTGGACAAAATTATTCTTGTCCAACAAACCCCTCAAACTATTATATTTTTGCAACAAATCCCTAAACTATTTTTTGAACCAAAAATACCCTCATATTTCCTTTTTTTTTTTTTTTTTTTTGTATTTATTCATTGTAAAAAAACATACTACTCATTTTACTTTTAGGGACTCGAATTCTCACCATTTACTTTGACAGTGAAGATAAATGAGATACCACTAGGCCACGAGGCCCTTAATTTCCTCATATTTCATAATAGTGCCAAAATTGCACCACACCCTGACAACGATTAAATCACCATTAATTTATAATGTAAATTATTAAAATGCGCTAGAAATGAATTTTAAGAATATATATGTAAAGTATCAACAATATATACAGAACGAAACAATCCAATATTAATTCATTGAAGTTAATTGATTTGGGTCCATGTTAGTATTTCATACATAAAAATAAATTTTATTTTTTCAAGTTCAGGGGTAGTGATGGATCTAGGAATTATGTTGAGAGGGGGCGCAAATGAAAAATAATAAGGTAAAAAAAATGTATAGATTTATTTATAAAGTAATTATAAATATAAAATATTATATTTTGATTAATAATATTTTTGTTTCTAACATTTACTGTAACGGCCCGAATTTCAAGAACCCAGACTGTTAGTGAGTAACCAGAAAACATGACCAAGTAACGAGTCCAAAATACGAAAGCAAAAACAAAGGAAGAGGTCACTAGAGATAAACAACACCTCTAGGACAACAAGAAAATCTTATAAAAGGTTACAAGACTCATCACAAAGGTAAAAGCGGAAGCAAAAGTCAAAACGGGCAAAATTTATCAATCAAGGGTAAAATGGTTATTTCATAATTAAAAAGAGAAATCTGACTCGGAGCAAGTCAAGTGATGTTTATTCAACCTATTCTAATCATTACACAACATTCCAAGAGGTTCAAAGAACTTTGGTCAGGAATCCTACAATTTACTCGTCCCCGTCTCTAGTAAAATCTGACACTGTCTCACTAAAATATGGATAACTCCCACTGCGATTTGAATCTAAGAATGGCATTGGTACTATTGGAAAGCTAATTCAAATTCCTAAAAAATAGGTTCAAGAATGACCCCATTTGGATTAGAATGAAGGAGATATGGTCATTTGAAGTCTGCACAACCAAACTATTCAAAGAACAAAAAAATGGCTGACTTCCAAGAAGGATCAACAGGCCGAACCTACATCATCAGCCGGCTAAAACTACACCATTGGCCGGCTGATGGTCCTTGTCAGTCGACCGAAACAACATGTAAAAGTGCAAACTCTCGGCAAATGGCTAAAAATGGCCTGTCAGCCAGCTGACAAATGTGTCAACCGACTGATGCACCAAATAGCAAAAAAAAGAGTTTGCTGCAAGAATGAAAAATGGTCTCAGTCCAACTCTAACCCTACACATGCATTCTGAATGAACCAAAACAGATTTAAAAACGTTCCAAAATGTCATACAAACTCTTACAACATGTACAAACATTGAAAGTGTGTGAAACATACAAACGTGTACAAATTAGTCCAAAAACGTACAAACTGCAAAAGGTGGCTCCAAGGACTCATTTCATCCACATACATCGGTCTAACATGATACTTTAAAAGTGTACAAGTGTGTGATCATGTATGCAACTAATAAATACAAGTCGAAATGAAATACAATAGCTCAAGGCCTCATTACATATTAAGTTCAAAAACATGTTCAATATACCCTTAGTTACAAAAATGTACTAAAAAAGGCATGCTAAACACTTTGCACGCATACAAAAAGTGTGTGTCCATAACATAAGATCCACAACAAGCTAAAGAGGGTGGCCATCTATAAAGAGAGCTTCTTTACCGGAAAAATGTTTAAACAATAGGTGTGAGTAAATTGAATTACTCCGTAAGAAAATGCATATGCGTATAACTTAAAGTTTCAAAGGTATTACAAGCGTAATAAAGACAAATACATGTGGATCATGCCTCTTAACGTCTAGTTTCAAGGTTAAGCTAAGGAATCATCCTAAAACTAACTTTGAAGTGTTTTAAACGTAATCCACAACAAGTAATGCACTTAAACAAATTGGAACATCCAATACCAAATTAACAAGTTACAATTACACATGAATTGTCAACTTGAAAATGAAATACGAAATTAAATAATAGGAATATCTTGGACATCACGCCGGTTATAAACCAAACGAAATAGCTATTTTGGGATACTAATCCACTGAGAACTACCCAAGTGGCCACTATATTAGGGAGAACTCATACCTCCCGAACTAGAGCCGAACTTTAGCCATGCAAACGAATAATGCCCAAAGTATTTCAAAAATCGACAATTATGTCACAACATATACGTAAATGCACAATGCACTTAACCACTTTCAATGCACAACCAAGTTTGGAACCACACATTCCATGCTCTAAGTCTTCAAGACTATAATAGCATTATAATGACAAGTCCACAATGTGTATAATACTACACTAGTGTAATGATGTCAACTTAAGAAATCAATTTATGCTAATATAGTAAGCCTCAAGTATTTAGTTAAACATCAACATAATAATACAGAAAAGCACAATGAAATAATTGGCAAGAATCATATAAGAATTTCCATTTACAACTATATGAAAATACAAGAAAATAATTGGCAAGAGATATATCATGCATATGTCTTGAATAATATAAAAACCTAAGTCAAATACATACAACCTTCATCTATATGCAAACCTACAATTCATACAACATGTATACAATATACATTAACTTTAAAATACAAAAAAACACTAAGGAAATAAACATAAGACACCCCCTCCTCACTAGAGAAAAGAATCTCTAGAATCCCAAGAAAATGTGAGCAAAAGGGAAATTCAAGAACAAGGTGTTGTAGAGGAAGGTGAAGGGAAGCTTTTGTCTTTCAAAAGCTTGGCCAAAAGGTGTATAGAAGATGGTTAGATTCAAGGTCTAGGGTTTAGGTCTGCTAGCTTCTATGGTGGTTTAGTAAGAGAGAAGATGAAGACAGTGGAATTTCTCTAGATTTTCACTAACTAAATAAAATACATATCACTTAAACTACACTAGCATAACCTCTCACACACACACTCAATCTCCACTCTCCACTTGTCACAATCTAATGCACCCTCACTATGATGACCGTCTCATCTTTGTCCTTTTTCTGGCACTAATTTTTTATTTTATTTATTTAATTGTTTAATTATTTATTTAACAATTTATTTACTCGATTTATTCTATTTTCGAGTTGCCTTAGGGTTTTGTTGCACTCGAGGTAGGCTTCGGTGCTCGGAATCGATTTCTGGTACCACGTGTATTATCTTTTACTGCCTACATAGGTCTTTAATTTTATTGAAAAGCATGTTCATTTATTTTTATTTTGTAGGGGCATGAATGCATAGTTTATTCGGAAACATTTTTATTTTTCAGGGTGTTTTGTGTAATTTTGTTTTTGAGATATTTTGTCTTAGGGACTTCATGCAATTACTTTTGCTAGATATTTAGAGGAGGGACTATGTTGTAAATAGTGAAAAGAGTGACAAGTGTCACTCTCCCATTGGACTATTTGTTGACTTACCTTTGGATACACTTGGAAGCCTAGGATGGTGACAAGTGTAAGGCTTTGGATTATACCTTGTGAGGAGGCCTAGATGGGTGACAAGTGGAGGGTAGATGTGTGTGTGTGTGAGAGAGAGGTAGTGTTGGTGTCTGTGTTTTTGGCTAACAAAGCTTAGAGTTAGTGGGAAAAGATGGGATTTTCCATCCTCCTCCTAAAACCACCATTGAAGCACTTTGAAACCCTCTTCACCATTTTCAGAATTCGAACCCCTTCCATTAGGAATTTGGTCTTCCACTTTGAAGATAAAATATTATTCTCTTCTTGATCTAGAACACCTTTTTCTAGTTACTCATTTTGATGTTATTTGGCTCTGATTCTAAAGGGACAAACCTCTAGTGAGCAGTTTGAGAAAAACCAGAAACCCTCTTCTCCATTTCTTAAATTCGGCCCCCTTCCCTTGGGATTTTGGTGTTCCACATTGAAGACAAAAGTTTCTTTTCTTCTTAATCTAGAACTACTTTTCACAGTTTTTGAATTTGAGTTTGGTTTCCTTGGAATCTAGAGGAACAATCCTCTAGTGAGGTAGGGGTTGTCCTATGTTTATATTCTTGTTGTTGTTTCTAATTTCCTTTGTTGTTGATAGACATTTTATATATGTAAATTGATGCTCTAGGATTGTATTAGATGTTTAATGATCATATCTAACCTAGGGTTTCATTTTTACACAAGTCTTATATGTGATTATCCTCATGTTACTGTTGTTTTACATACTAGAAGTTAGAAATCTTATATTGTTTTGTTGTTGTTACTATGATGTTATAAGATTATTGTTGTCATGGATTGTGTTAATGATATTTGACTATGTTGTTGTGAAGTTAAGGATTTAAAGGATTACATGTTAGCATGATTAAAATTCCTATGATGATTACCTTGTAATCAACATAAATGCCATAATAGTTGAGGACTTAGGGCATAAATTATGTGTGTTCCTATTGGTTTGTGCATGGTAAGTGGTTAAGTATATTGTATACTTAATGTAAGTTGTGTATAATTTTTAAATTTTGGATTCTTTGGGCATAGTTTGTTATGACAAGGCTAGAGCACAGCTCTAGTGTGGGAGGTACGCGTTCTCCCTAAAATTATAGTGCGCACTTAGGGCGGTTACCCATGGGCTAGTAACTCAAATGTAACCAATTGCATCAGTTTTAGCCAGCGATGATGTCCAAGTATATCAACCTTTATTTGATTTTACACTTCGTTTTAAGTTGATAACACTAAATCTTTGTAACTTGTTGTATCCATATTATTGATTTCGCATTTCATTTCAAGTTAATAACACTAAATCATTGTAACTTATTGTATCAATATTGTTGATTTCACATTTCATTTCAAGTTGATGACACTAAATTGTTGTAACTTATTGTTGGCTTTGATGGTTCTGATTCCGTTTGATTGTGATGCCTATTATGGATTATGTTTAAATAGTTTTAAAGGTAGCTTTAAGATGTTCCCTTAGCTCCACATTCAACATAGACGTTAGGTGGCATGAACCACCTGTAACCATTTATATTACATTGCAAAGAACCGTTGAAACTTTAGGGTATACGCATGTGCTACATCCTACTGAGTAATTCGTTTACTCACCCTAGTTGATTTGGGCACTTTTCAAGTAAAGAGACATTGTTCTTGGATGCTCAACATCCATAGCTTGGCTTAGTTGCATTGGATTACTTTGTGTACATTTGACATGCAAGAGTTAGCATGATTTGTTTACTTTTGATGTCTTAATTATATAACTTGTTTAGAAGCATAGTATGCTTCCTTTTGGGTGGTGTAATTTAAACTCAAGTACCTTATTTTGATTTTGTTTCAACTTATATGTAATGAGGCCAAGGGCCAATGCCTTTTGATCAATAGAATATATGACGAAATTTCAACATATTTTATTTTAACGACCTATTTAATGTCAGGGACATTTTGGGCATTTCATGTTACATTTTTTATTTTGTTCAAACCATAGTTGATTAGAAAACTCCTTTTTAAGGGGGTTTACTTCACAAACTTTTTCCAAAACATCTCATCTTGGCCTCAAAAACCCTTTTTTTTCCAAAAAAATCTTTGCCGGCTGAATGTTTTTTGAGCTGCGTAGTTCATCTGATCGGGTGGATGGATCTTCTAACTGGTTAGATGGCCTTTGGTAGCCTTGTTTCTCTTTTGTTTTGCCATCTAATCGGTTAGATAAATTTTAACCTTTTTCTTCCGTTAGCCATATCTTCTTCGTCCGAACTCCGAATAAAGTGATTCTTGAGTCTAAATTTATTAAATTTTTGTTGTCTATCCAATGTTATACATGGAAACATCCATTTCAGTGTGAAAATACCATTTTAACCTCTTTTTTCATTTTGTTCATTTTTAAAACCCAACTTCCGCATTTATTTTCCTTTGAGTTCCGTGACTTTTAGGAAGTCACTTTGGCATCTTAAAGATGATATCCATCTCTAAAGACTGCATCCCTTTCATTGCTTTCGTATTTGGGATCCGTTATCGGGTCAGTTTCGGGTCACTCGCTGACACACCGGGTTTTGTAAAACTTTGGTCGTCAGAAGTGGTATAAGAGTTTGAAGTTCAGAAACCTCAGGACGACGGGTTTGGGTTTATATGATACTTTTTGCTGATATGCTTTGATGTGTTCACATACTTATGTGCTTAAGTGTTTCTATGTTACGCGTGTCTCTTATATGACATGTATGCTTATGTGCTTAAGTGTTGAAAGATTTTACCACATTGCTTAATATGATTTAAGTGTTTATATGTTTTACCATATGGGGTTTATTGGTGCATTCATTTGGTGAGCTGCATGTGATCATGAGTGCTTGGAAGTGACTAGCCATCCTTCCTCATCACTTATTGTGTCTTTGCTTTAGACAGATTAGTAGGGTGTGAGAAAGGCATGTAAGCTTCTCAATTTTTGGTTTTTATGCATTGTTAAGTGCATTTTGTAATAGAACATGCTAGTTGATACTTGTATGTGCTATGCATTCTTATTATTTATCTAGCATGATTTGATTTTAAAGTATTAAGCATGACGTATAATGTATGCTAACTGTTGAACATGATTAAGTGTTAAGTGTTTATATCAACCTTGTGTTAGGTTATAAGCATGCCAGTCACTACTTGTGTTGTTTGTTTTGATTTTTATCTACTTGCTAAGTGACTAAGCATGCTGTATATGGATTGTTTGCTACTTGTATAGGTGTGATCTTGTTGTTATATGGTATACCTATGTATATATGTGGATGGATTCTATGTGCTTAACCTGATTATAGTAACGGCATGAGATGTAGGTTAGGAAAATTTATTAACATGAGAATATTCTATGTGATGTGTATGATCTTAATAGTTTCATGTTTGCTACGTATTTTATTTTGCTTTTGTGCATTATTCATGCTCAGTTAGGCAAGATTAATGCTACGGCATTGTCTCTTGGGGTCCATAGTATTCTTAGACACGTCTTTGTCATTTGGGACTTCTTCTTTGGGTAGAAGGAATTCGTTTTGTAAGGTCTCCACGGCGGGAACCTTTTTGTCTATTTTGTCAGTTTGGGAGTTTTGAGACTGTAACTTGATGACTGATGTGAGTAAGGCTTGTGTGAACTTAGAGTTATAGTTTTTGTTTGGTGGGATGAGACGTGGGCTATGGAGGTTCCATTTCGTCTCATTTTCTTTTGTTGCTTAGTGACGTAGTTGTGGTTGTGTTCGAGGTAATGGTATCATCTCTTAGAGCTTCGTGGTGATCTTGATGCGGTGACATCATTTTGGATTTTGTTTCCATTACTGTGGGACAGTGAGTCAGGAATGACTTGAGTTCTTCTTTAAGAATGAGAAGTTTATTTTTGTAAGCCTTGACAACGGGGTTCTTATGTCTGGTCTTCTTAGAGTGTTGGTTTGAGGACTGATAGGTGTGTTGACCTAGGATCCTTCTTGTGTTTGCCTTGGACATCTCTTACAAGCTACGGTTGGGATATGAGTGGTTTCATGTGATTAATTGCATTGGTGCAATTAATTACCATTCATTGTCATTAGAAGGGTTGTGTGTTAGGATTTCGGTAGAATCCTATAGAGTTCGTATCGGATTTTTCGACATCTAGAGATATGTCTTTCTTGTGGATGTCCTGTGATGGTTACTGTTGGAATTATCCATTACATTGTCATTTTGTTGTTCAGTAGTCATTTTAGGAGATGATTCCTTTCCTCGCAATGAAAGATTGGACTCATCCGAGTTTTGGGGTTATGTTTTATGTGAGATTGTCCTTTTGAGAGGCATTTCATTTTACTTGCTATTTTTAGGAATTGCTATTTGTGTAGTCATTTTCACATGTTTATATACCTTACTGTTTTGAGCATGCCTTAGAAACATGTTTAGGATACGTAACTATGTGTTGGTTTGTGTAATGAAAGATATGATTCTTTTTTCATATGCTATATTTGTTTATAGAATCTAGAGATTTAATTATCATATTTTAAATAAATTCTACTTTGTAGTTCAATGATCTACAAGCAAAACTAGCAACTCCAACATCATAAAACACTTAGATCAAATCACTCAATCAAATCAAGGACTCCACAAAACACTTTTATCAATAACTTCTAATCACGAATCCAAAGCCTAACAAGTTAAGCGACAATAGGTCAAACTCCTCAAAATCATAAAAGCAGCAATATCTCCTAAGTCACAATAATCCTTACCACAAGACAATACACCAAAAATCCTACATATAAGGTCTCCTTAATATGACAAGTCTCCAAATCGAGTATCACACTTCGAACCTATCCTCTAAACAAGATCTGTCCACAAGAGAAGTCACCACTAAATAGTCACCTATCACCAATATAACAAATCCCAAACGAATCAAAAAACATAAGTGTCTACAAATCTCTCAAATTACCTCAAAAGAAAAACTCTCTAAAAAAGTCATAAACGATCACAAAACTGTGCAATCCCACACCATTCTGAAACAAATCCACTAAAATGCAACACACAAAAATCACCATGTTAAATCAAAACCCCTATCATGAACAACCAAATCCTCAAAACACAATTCCACCACGTAACTTACACATCACAATCCTAATAACCAAGGTCACAAAACCCCATGCATTAATGCATGGGTGACAAAATGGTATGAACACCATGAATGAATAGTTATTTTCGAGTCATATACCCGCAGGTAACAACCCATACAAGATAGTTATTTTTGAGTCACATGCTTGCAGGTAACAACCCATACACGATAGTTATTTTCGAGTCACTTGCTCGCAGATAACAACCCATACAAGATAGTTATTTTTTAGCCACATGCTCGCAAGTAACAACCCAATGCAAGATTGCCATAACCCATGTCATGATGAAACCTATCAATGAAACACCGAAACAAAATGCCAACATAAAAATGTTAAAATAGGACCATGTCCCTCATTATAAAACACCCACAAATATAGTGATTGTGTCACACATCCTGAAATAAACACACACCATGTATGCAACTACAATGTAATACAATGCACCAATGTATGTACTCGAAACTCACGTAGCACATACTCATAAAGCATAACACATGACCCAAACAATAATCTACAAGTATATCATATAGTCCATATAAGACAACAAAATAGATCCCATCTCCCATATAAATCCAAATAAACAACTGCATGCTATACATCAGTAATGATATTAACATAATAAGCAAATATAACATGTAAGAAATGCGTCATTTCTATCATCACATAAACCAACACATAGTCACACATCCTAAACATATCTTTAAGGCATGCTAGAAAACAATAAGGCATATACACATGTAAGAGTGACTACATATATAGTAATGCCACAAAATCAAAAGTAAAATGGAACACCTCTCAAAAGGATAATCTCACAAAAAAACGTATCCCAAAACACAGATAAGTCCAATGTCTCACTATAAGGAAAAGAATCATCTCACAAAATAACCACTAAACAACAAAACAACTATAATACCCCTAAGTTTAAAAGGATAGTTTTGGTATTTTATTTATTATTTTAATTGTGTTTTTATTTCTTTATTTGATTTCTTGACTATTCATTTAATTGTTTATATGAATTAATTGATTATGTGTTTATTTGAAATACTTGTTTTGTTGAATTATGTGTCAGATGATGTGTATTTATTGACTTAAATGTTAGGTGTTTTCTTATAATTAATGTTTATGAATTAAAGGTTTTAAATGGTTGTTTTATTTTATTTTATTTTTTTATTCTAATGGTTATGGATAATAGTCATGGGCCAACCAATTGGGTTCCATGAACTACTTGGATAAGGGGTCTA
>JAOTQH010182323.1:0-14790 GCA_025631255.1 Cornus kousa
AACAAATTCACAATTAAATAAATAAAAATATAATTTAAACAATAAAATAAATTCTAGGCCTATCCTTTTAAATTAGGAGTATTACAAGGTATGGCTCTTATGAGTTCCTTGTTATGCCATTTGGTCTCACTAATGCACCTGCTACTTTTTGTACTTTAATGAACAAGCTCTTCCATCCCTACTTGGATCATTTTGTGGTGGTGTATTTAGATGACATTGTTGTGTATAGCACCACTTTAGAGGAGCACGTGCAACACTTGAGGGCGGTCTTCCAAGTCCTGCAGGAGAATGACTTATATGTGAAGACGAAGAAATGCTCCTTTGCCCAAGAAGAGGTGTTATTCCTAAGGCATAAGATACGATATGGCAAGCTAATGATGGATGAGGCAAAGGTGAAGGCCATTCAAGAGTGGGAGCCACCTACTAAGGTGACAGAGCTACGCTCATTTCTTGGGCTTGTCAACTACTAATGCCATTTCATTAAGGGTTACTTAGCAAGAGTAGCCCCATTGACAAATCTTTTCAAGAAGGCACGTGCTTGGAGTTGGATAGAGTCATGCCAGGGGGCATTTAATGACTTGAAGAGGGTAGTTATAGAGGAGCTAGTACTTAGTTTGCCTGACCACTCTAAGCCATATGAGGTGCATATAGATGCATCAGACTTTACTATTAGGGGCGTGTTGATGCAGGAAGAGAACCCTATAGCCTATGAGAGCAGCAAACTCAATGACACTGAGCGGCGTTATACGGTGCAGAAGAAAGAGATGATGGCAGTCATCCATTGCCTACATACTTAGAGGCACTAATTGCTTGGGGCACAGCTCATGATCAAGACAGATATTGTTGCCACCAGCTACTTTCAGACATAGAAGAAGCTTAGCCCCAAGCAAGCACGATGGAAAGACTTCCTAGCGGAGTTCACTTACCATTTTGAGTACAAGCCGGGCAAGGCCAATGTTGTTGCGGATGCGCTTAGTCGCAAGGCTGAGCTCACAGCTATTAGTCTGCCTAAACACCCTTTTATAGATCAGATTAAGGAGGGGTTGCAGCACGACCCTCTAGCGAAAAGCCTTATTCAATTTGCTAAGGAAGGGAAGACTCGGCTCTTTTAGCTAAAGGATGATTTACTTCTCAACACGGGGGATTGACTTTTTATGCCCAGGTGGGGCAACTTACAAAAAGAGCTAATATGGGAGTGCTATGACACCAAATGGGTTGGTCACCCAGGTATGCAGCTCACATTAGCACTCCTTAAATATTTATATTATTGGCCTCGGGGGTGTGATGATTTGGAGGCATATGTGAGGACTTGTCTTATGTGCCAACAAGACAAGATTGAGCAATGGCATCCTGCAGGCCTACTGGAGCCATTGCCTATTCTAAAGAAACCATGGGAGAGTGTCTCTATGGATTTCATTACTTGCTTGCCCAAGTCAGAAGGTTGTGGGAGCATTATAGTGGTGGTAGACCGGTTCAGCAAGTATGCCACCTTTATACCCGCACCAGCAAATTACACGATAGAGAGGGAAGCAGAGTTATTTGTTAACCATATGGTCAAGCTTTGGAGAGTTCCACAGAATATTGTCAGTGACAGAGACCCGTACTTTACGGGTAAGTTTTGGACAAGACTCTTCAAGAAGATGGGGACGGATCTCAACTTCTCTACGAGTTTCCACACCCAGTCAGATGGGTAGACGGATTGCATCAACGCTCTCCTAGAGCTTTATTTGAGGCACACTGTAAGTGCCAACCAGCGAGATTTGGCCAAACTCCTTGGGGTGGCACAATTTTCTTACAATTTGCAGCGGAGTGAGGCTACCAATCACAGTCCATTTGAGGTTGTTACCAGAATGCAGCCAATGATAAGGCTGCAAAGAAGATGAAAAAGTGGGTCGACACCAAGCGAAGGAGGGTGGAGTATACAGTGGGAGACCAGGTGATGGTTAAGCTACTACCCCAACAGTTTAAGTCTTTTCGAAACATGCATAAGGGGTTAATAAGGAAGTATGAAAGCCTCTTCCCCATTACAAGCAGATGGGCAAGGTCTCCTACATGGTGGAGCTTCCACCCAAGTTAAAGATACATCCAGTCTTCTATGTCAGTATGCTCAAGCCTTATCATGAAGACACGGAAGACCTTACTCGGGGCGTTTCGTAGAGGGTACCCATGGCCATTGTCACATCCTTCGACAAGGAAGTTGATTGCATCCTTGTGGATCATGCGATGAGCAGGAGACGTGTGCTTAAGTATACAGAGTATTTAGTGAAATGGAAGAACCTGCCAGATAGTGAGGCAACCTGGGAGTATGAGGATACACTTTGGTAGTTTGTAGAGTATATCCAGCGGTTCAAGCAAGAAGACGCGATGAGGGCATCACGAGCTTAGGTGGGGGGAGAATGTCACACCCTGCAAACAAGAGGCTACGCCACGCAGGCACTATGTAGACACCCAGTAGACGATGATATGATGCCTGCATGGACTAGAGCTTTCTAGACTTCTTTACATAAGTATGGAACTTTATGGAATTCTCTAGCTTAGTGTGGAGTTGTCTAGCCTTTTCTGGACTTGTCTAGAGTTGTATAGAATTCTCTAGAATTCTCTAGACTTGTCTTGTACATTGTACATAGTTCTAGAAATGTGTAGATATTTCTTTAGAGAATTCTAGACACTTAATCTAGGCCACACATTTGTATACATCTAGAATGTTCTTATAAGGACCAAAGGCCTATAAATAAGAGGTAATAGTTCATTTGCTCCTCACCAAGTAACCTAAGTTGTAATCTCCTCTCAAGTAATACAAGTGTTCATACATTCCCAAACTCTTTTTGCTCACTTTCCTAATCTCTTCCTATACACCCGAGTAAGCAAAACACTTGTCTAATATTTGTCTTCACTAAGCTAGCACACTTGAGTAAGCTGACTTAGCACTTCAAGGGGCTTGAAAGTGTTTAAGGCTGCACGTGAGCTTGGAAAGGTCCAGGTCCGTGACAGTTTGCTGCAAAAAGTGGTCAAAACTTCTTCTTTTTTCTTTTATTTTTTATTTTTTATTTTTTATTTTTTATTTTTTATTTTTTATTTTTTTTTGGAACTCAGAACTCCACTGGGCAGGGCCCTTTAGACCCACCCAAGTTTCAAACTGAGGGTGTTGCATCCTCTTCTTTTTTTCTTATTAAGCAAGAAGTAGATAAGTATTAGAACCCACCGTTTTAGCTATAACTTGTTGGAAAGACTGCTTTAGATTTCTTTTACACCATAAGAGTTGATGTAGAGAAGAATCTCGTTCTTGGTGTGGCTCATAATCCCTAAACACTTTCAAAATATGAGAAAACCATGGAATTATAAAAATGATGTAATGACATAAATAATATTAATATAACAAGAAATATATATAGAGCCTTATTATGGTCAATTTAACCTGAGATCAACCTCCAAAATCTGTAATTCTAGAGTGCTCTTCTTGATTTGTAGGTCAAGATTCTGGAATAAGACACAACAAGAGGATGTAATTAATCAAACATTTTCATAATACAGATTCATTTGTTTGTGAAAAAGCATTTATAAAAATTTACTTACTTCAATTCTAGATGTAATAGATCCAGCACCCAGTTGGAACAGAAGAATGCATAAAAATAGAGGATTTAATTAGAAAATAATTATATTTATAATAAAGATCTCAACCATTAAAACTCATTAGGAAACATATTTAAGCACTATTAAGAAAATTTTATTAAATAAGCATTTTAAATTAGTGAAAGAGCACTACAATGACTCAATATTTAATATGTCCTATGTGACGTTGTAACATTGTGGAAACTTAGAATTTTAACGCATACTGTTACTACATTATTTACATAGTTAATAAGAGTATGTTTTAAGTCAAAACACATAACTTTAAATTTTTGGAAGGCATGTGAGAACTCTTTTGGTAAAAAACACATAATTTATTATTTTTAAATGGCATGCTAAAACTGTGATGTTTATGAATTTCACAGTTTTCCATTTTTCTGAAATTTTTCGTTTATACAAGGGCATTTTTGTCTTTTGCCCTTTTCGTACCGGACACTGTGGAGTATGCCGATTATGTCCGAGAGGAGTTTGGAGCATTTTATTGAGTCTAGGACTCTTTAAAATGCAAGGGTGATCATTTTAGCATTTTTCAGTTTTTCAGGCCGAACGGTCCTGTGTGGGACCCACTTCTAGAATTGTTACATACGGGGGTGTTGGTTGGGTCCATTTGCATCATATTTATTTTATTTAATGTGTTATATTAGGTTGTGAAATTATTTAATGTGTTTGTGCGTGTGTATATATATATATATATATATGTTTTTGGTGGGAATTAATAAGAAAAAAGAAAAAGGAAAATTATAAAAGAAAATGGTGGGACCAACCATTAGTCCACAAAAGGCATTGAGACCACATGTTTGGTCTCATTCTCCTTATTTTCCTCTTGGCACCATCTATCTCTTTCTTTATTTCTTGTTTTTCTTTTCTTTTTCATTTAAAGCTTCAAGCATAGATTACTCCTTCATTACTTGGTGTTTTTAAGTGCCATTTGCGGCAAATTGAAGCCCATGACAAGATCTACGAGTTGATCAGAACAATTTCTAATTTGGTGCACTCTTGGGAATTCGAGATTTAGGGCATAAAAATTGGGGGTTTTGCATAAACTTGATGTAGGGGTTCCTAATTCATGTTTTTCTTGTTCCTTTGTGAGTTATCTCTTATTAATTGTGTTAAAGCATGTTTAATTTTGAATTATTTACCTTGAAGATGATGTGAATGTTGTATATGAAGTTTATGATCATATGTGTTAATTGAAGTTTATGAAAAGCATAATTATATGTTAATTTCCTTGTTTAAGCGCTGATTTTCTATACCTATTATGTTGTAAACTTCCTAGAAGTGATATATGAAAGCATGTGTAGTTTTTCTTAGAATTCTTGTAAAACATGCTTGTTTGTGTAGTATAAAATCCCTTATTGCTATATCATTGAAAGCATGAGATGTACATGCATACCAAGAGGCATCAATGGTGGAAAATGATTTGGAATAAATGAAAAAAGGATTTTAGGGAAATGTTTTGATTAAAGTGATTTTTTTGAAAACCCGGTCACTGCGGAGTCACCAAAGGGCCGGTGTGTTAATATAATCTAGAGGGAACTAGAGAAATTACCCTAGCGTGGTTGAGTTATCTGAGCCCCAAATGACACCGCAGAGGTACTAAGGGTCAGGGACAATAGCCAACCCTTCTCTTGTGTCGCTGTGAAGTCACCAAAGAACGGGTTACATTAATAGTTTGCAAAGTGATGGATGTTTTCTGAAAATGGGGAGTGACATGCACGACATTGCATTCATGGCATAACATTTGTTTGTTTTGAACTTGGAATTGGAATTTTATTTTCTCAGTTTAGCATGATCCCATTCCCTATTGTCCTATTCATTTGTTTGGATTCACAGGGTTACAAGAGGTATGTCTTAGGCACCACCTATTAAGCAATTTGCTCATCTCATTTTATTTAACATTTTTAGGACTTGGGAAGGAAGTTGTGGACACTAAACCATCACAAGCTTAAAGAGGACTTGAAATTTGTTTTTGCCAACTTATGTATATTTGCTAATCTGTTTTGTAAAGTCTCAAATCAGGTTAAAGTATATTTATTTTGTAAACTATGAGCATGTATTATGACTGAAACACTTGATTGTAATTGATGTAAATTTGAGGCTATGTAAATACTTATAATGTATGGGAGAATGATGTTATATTTTGAGAAATTAGTAATGGTTATGTGTGTGTGATGTTGTATATATTTTGTCATGAATTCGGACTAGGTTTTGTGTAACAGGTGTGGATCAGGTTAGCCCACAAGGGGCTACCTATTTTAATGTTTTGGGTTGTAGATAGTAGTTCCCAGGGCTTTTCGGCCGGCTGGCAAGGGTCATCAGCCGGCTGACAGTGCCTATTTTGTTACAATCCAGAGAGTTGAACCCTAAAAACCATGTTTTGGCCGACCAACCATCCTCACCAACCAAAAGACACTGTAGCAGTCCCGAGAGCATAAAATTTTTAGAATCATTTCAGTCGGCCGACCTTATAGGTCTGCCGACCGAACCTTCCCTATCAGTTTGTCAGTGATGGGTGAAGGGCTATTAATTGGCTGATCATCCCTTTTTTACCTGTGTTGCTTGACCATCATTATAAAGCTGTGTTCTAAGGTGTTTTAAAACACGGATTGATTCTTATGACGGGTTTTGGACATAGGAAATGAATGTATGACCTAGTTGACCTCGGGTTAAGACAAAGACCCAGTTAACGGTCTGGGCCCACGGGTTCGGGTCATTACAAATTTGGTATCAGACCAATGGTTTGAATACCATTAGGACGACGGGTAGAGGCCTACTTGGGATTGCATGGGGAAGATGAATTGCATGATTATGTGTTACGTGTTAAAGTGTTTAAATGTTTGAGAAGTATGCTTACTTATTTACTTGCTTACCCATTTATTTGCTTATGTGATCACATGCCTATATGTTTAAAGTAATGTATATTGTTACCATAATAATGATTGAAAGCATGCTGATCTTATTATGATAATTAGTGTGAGGGTTATGGTAATGGCAAATGGTAGGCATGGTTTGTGCAGTATTATTTAAAATGATGATGTTGCAAATAGTGAGCATGGTTGGTACAAACATGTTTCACATGGTATTGTAAGTTTCATTCACCTTGTATATGAATATGTGTCTGTATTTTTATATATTTATGCGGTCAAGTATAGGATGGTTGTGTGGGTTTTGACCTGAGTTAGCAAGGAGCTCGGTTGCTCTAGGGTGGTTAGGTGTCAGTTCTTATCGAATGGATGGCTTGGTCTTTTAACTTGTGGATTGAGTTATTTGGTGTGTAGCTATTTTCATCCTCTTGCTGCATTTTGTGTAGTGATTAAAGCATGAATTTGAGCGGGTTGTATTTCAAGGCATTGTGACTGTGTTGTGTGTGAGTTTTATGCTTTGGTGTGGGCTTTAGTGACCATGGATGTCAGGTGTGCGAGTGAGGGCTTTGGTATGCCCATAAGAGGTTAGTGTTAGTGACTTGGGTCATGGTTTGGTGCGGAGGTTCTTATCAAACCGATCGTGGTAGGTGTAACTAAGATTATTTAAGTCATAAATGTAGTCTATGAATTGTAGATGTGTATCTTTTGGTACGGTCTAATGAAGTGTGTAAGTTTGACTGTTGTGGGGACTTGTTGGATCTCATAGGTCTAGGGTGACGTAGGACTGATTGTAGATGTGGATCATTTCGTAGTCTTATAAGAGTCTATTTTAGAGATTAGTTTGTCAAGGGGTGATCCTCGTTTCAGAGAGCTATAGGTGTGTGCTAAGGGTAATTGACTCTCGGTGAGTCGATTGCATGGCCGGTCGGAGAATGGAGTTTTGGGTTGGTACGGCTGTCTAGAGAGTCTTAAAATGGTGCATAGTGGTTAGTTATAGTCGTATAGTCATTAGAAGTTGTGGGCTGGGGTTATATTTCAAATTGTGATTGACGTATCAGGAGATAGTGCTTGGTGTTTGAGGATTTGAAAAGATAGACTGATGATAAGAATGATTGGGATGAGGTTGATCTTGTAGGTTTAGTTAGTAGGCCATTTGACTTTTGTCGGGGCCAAGGGTGTTCTGAAGAACAGTGCGGAGAAGGAATGATGTTGTTGAACTTAGTGTGTGAAGTTTTCTTGGTTAGGCACATAGATCGCATTAGAAAGAATGGTTTAAGTAGTCAGTCAGGCGTTTGTAAATGATTGGATCATTGATGATTTTAAGGAGACAGTTGGGTGTTGAGCATTCCGGATCTTGTGCTCATTTTTGTTCAAGGATTTATCGACATGGCATTGCCATATGAAGGTTCATTTCTAGTGGTAAATAGTTATTGTTATGGGGATTATCGAGGGTTGTGCTTATTCTTTTGTTACAATGATATTATCTTAAGAAGGTTCGAGGAAAACTGCTTTAGTAATGACTTGATGATTCGATGGGATAAGAGGTTTGAACTGTTGTTGGAATGAGTGATAATAGAGGTGTTATGATGTCATAGTATGATGTTTAGTGCTGATGAGTAGGATAGTTTAAGGTATGATCCGAGGATGGATTGGGGATTTTAAGCTATTATTGTGTGCTGATAGGTAGGTGATGGGATTATGTGCTAGTTGAGGCGATTATAGATAGTTGAGTTTTTAGAACCACTGAGGGTGATGTTGCCATGTAGGCATCTCTTTCTTTTGAAGAGTTAGTAGGTTGTTGTGACAGAGGTCGCAGGTCTTGTGCGCGCGCTGATTGAGGCAGTGTTGCCTGGGAAGGTAGAGATGGAATGGGTGATAAAGTATTGTTTTATGGTATAAGAGTTCTCTTTTGGGGGATGATGGGTCCCAGGTAGAATAGAACATGGTGTCCAACATATAGTGATTGCATTTAGTGTTAGTACGTTGTGGGCATTTGTGCCCTTATCTAATTGGTTTTGAGGTTTTATATAAACTTGAGGTAGGGGTTCCTAATTCATGTTTTCTTGTTCCTTTGTGAGTTATCTCTTATTAATTGTCTTAAAGCATGTTTTATTTTGAATTATTTGCCTTGAAGATAATGTGAATGTTGTATATAGAGTTTATGATAATATGTGTTAATTGAATTATATGAAAAGCATAACTATGTGTTAATTTCCTTGTTTAAGTATTGATTTTCTATGCCTATTATGTTGTAAACTTGCTAGAAGTGATATATGAAAGCATGTGTAGTTTTTCTTAGAATTCTTGTAAAACAGGCTTATTTGTGTAGTATAAAATCCCTTATTGCTATAGCATTGAAAGTATGAGATGTACATACATATCAAGGGGCATCAATGGAGGAAAAATGATTTAGAATAAATGAAAAAGGGATTTTGGGAAAATGTTCTGATTAAAGTGATTTTTTTGAAAATCCGGTCGCCATGGAGTCACCAAAGGGCCAATGTGTTAATATAAGCTAGAGGGAAGTAGGGAGATTGCCCTAGCGTGGTTAAGCTATCTGGGCCCCAAATGACACCGCGGAGGTACCAAGGGTCAGGGAGAGTAGCCAACCCTTCTCTTGTGTCGCTGCGGAGTCACCAAAGAACAGGTTACATTAACAGTTTGCAAAGTGATAGATGTTTTCTGAAAATGGAGAGTGACATGCATGACATTGCATTTGTGACACGGCATTTGTTTGTTTTGAACTTGGAATTGGAATTGTATTTTCCCAGCTTAGCATGACCTCGTTCCCTATTGTCCTATTCATTTGTTTGGATTCACGAGGTTACAAGAGGTTTGTCTTAGGAACCACCTGCTGAACAATTTGCTCACCCCATTTTATTTAACATTTTTAGGACTCGGGAAGGAATTTGTGGACACTGAACCATCACAAGCTTAAAGAGGACTAAAAATTTCTTTTTGCCAACTTTTGTATATTTGCTAATCTTTTTTGTAAAGTCTCAAATCAGGTTAACGTGTATATATTTTTTAAACTATGAGCATGCAATATGACTGAAACACTTGATTATAATTGATGTAAATTTGAGGCTATGTAAATACTTATAATGTATAGGAGAATGATGTTATATTTTGAGAAATTAGTAATGGTTTTGTGTATGTGATGTTGTATATATTTTGCCATGAATTCGGACTGAGTTTTGTGTAACAGGTGTGGATCAGGTGGGCCTATAAGGGCCTAGCCATTTTGATGTTTTGGGCTATAGATAGTAGTTCTTAGGGCTTGTCGGTCGGTTAGCAAGGGTCATCAGCTGGCTGACAGTGTCCATTTTGTTGCAATCGAGAGAGTTAAACCCTGAAAACCATGTTTCAGCCGACCGACCATCCTCACCAACCGATCGACACTGTAGTAGTCCCAAGAGCATGAAATTTTCAGAATTGTTTTAGTCAGCTGACCCTGTATGTCAGCTGACCGAACCTACCACGTCAGCCAGCCGACAGTCAGTAAAGGGCTATCAGCTGGCTGATCATCCCCTTTTTTCCTGTGTTGCTTGACCATCATTATAAGGTTGTGTTCTAAGGTATTTTGAAAACCAGATTGATTCTTTTGACGGTTTTTGGACATAGGAAATGAATGTATGACCTAGTTGACCTTGAGTCAGGACAAAGACCCAGTTAGTGGTCTGGACCCACGGGTTCGGGTTGTTACAAAAACTATTTTAGTGATTGTAATAAACAATATTTACAGTGGTGCTACGTGAGGGCATTACTTAATGATGTCAGCCTCTTAAGTGGTTTTGCCCATATTTGTTCGAGTCCGTCCTCGGCTTAATTTTTAGAGGGGGGGGGGGGAAACCCTAAGGGAAAAAATGGTAATAAATGATGTAGCACAAAATTTGTGATGTAAAAAGTTTGTTTTTGTTTGTTTGTTTTTTTATTTTTTTTTATTTTTTTTGTTTTTCTTCAGAAAGGTTAAATGTAAGTATATTAAGTATAAAAACTATACAGACAAAAGAAATTGTCCAATGTAGAGGCCAGCATGTTACAATTCAAGCCCCACCCAAGGATAAGGGATATAACCAAAACATAGCCCAGCCCAAAGGCACTAATCTAAAAGGAAATGATCTCTGACCATAGAAGTCACATTCTGGTGGAGTAACAATAGTGAAGAAGTCTTCGCTAGTCCATCCATTAAGGGGCTATAAAGGTGCTGTATGTTAGCACACAAGAAGGAAGATCCCATTAAAGGATAATGTGTCTGGATAATGGACTGTTATTGAATGAGCAAGATATCATTTTTAATCTCACTATGTCCAGAGTGAGATTAAGAGTGGCATTTGCTGGCTAACGTTTCTTCTTGAAGATCATATTGGTCATTTCTCTCCAAATGTGATAAACAATAGCATAAAAGAGAAGATGCAATGTAGAAGATATATAGTTAGCCTTTCCTTTCCAATGGTGAGCTCCCCAAGCAACCAGTTTATTCTAAGTAGAAAAGAGGATATGGAATTCACAATGTGTTTGAATAAATGCCCACATAGGTGTTGTTATTTTTGAGTTAGAAAGACTCTTTGTGATTGAGGCGATACATTCTCTCTCTCTCTCTCTCTTAGGCAATTCTAAAACAATTAGGGTTTTGGGGTAAAACCATGTAGGGGGTTTTCTATCCTCCTCGATAGCAGGAAGTTTTCGAACCTGCCTTCTTCTTCTTCTATCCTTCATCCATCATGGAGTTCTCTCATGGTGGATGCTCCACCTTCGAGTTTTACTTCTTTGTAGTTCTATAGCGAGAGTTGTACCAAAGATGTTGTGGACATTGATGATGAGGATCTTACAGATGAAACAAAGTGCTATGAAAATTCAGTTGTGTGCTATGTCTTGGGGAGTACGTAAACCCTACTAGCTTTATTTTAAGACTTATGTTCGGAAAATATGGTATCCTAATGCAGTAATGGTGCCCTTGAAGGATGGTTTTTTCCAAGTCCGTTTTCCATGTGAGGATGATGTGCTACAGATATTGCTGAGGTTTCATACGTTCCAAGGTCATCCAATCATTGTCAAAAAGTGGCATAAGAGTGTCCACTTGGAACATGATATATTGGCCTCAATTTCTCTGTGGATTAAGGTTTATGATATACCGGTTTGTACCCACAATAGTACATCAATTTCTAAGATCATTTCAAAGATTGCAAAACCTCTGATTTTGGATGATATCACTACTAACCAAGAAAGAGGGCACTTTGTACGTGTTATATCTTAGATGGAGGTAGATGGAGATTTCCCTGAGACTATTACTACTACATTCCATGGTTGTCAATGTATTATTCGTGTTGAGTATGAGTGGAAATCCTAACCACGTAAACTGTGTAAACAGATGGATTATAATGAGAAGTTATATTCTCTAAATGTTAAGAAGCATATATCTAAACCCAAGGTTTCTCAGCAATGTGTGGTGAAATCTAAGGGAAAACTTATTGCAGTTAAGGATGTTGAGGTGGGTAAAAACCCTGGAGTTATTCAATAGTCTAAGATTATTGAGGAGCCGAAGGTTGAAGCTGTGGATTATGGGTTTACATTTGTGTTGAATTCTAAATCTAAATCAAGGGATAACCGTATGGGTATTTCTCAATTTCAAATTACTTCTCTAAATGTATTTGAAGTGCTTGATCAATTGATTGAGAGAGGAGAAATTATTGACATTTATTCCAATCCCATTGAAAATGAGGTCAAAGTAATGGTGGTTAATGGGGATGGTGCTAGCCAAGGGGTGGATAGTTGTTCTTCTCCACCTGGTGCTGTATCAAAACAAAAGGAAAAGAAAAAGAAAGAGAAGAAGAAAAAGAAGGATGGGCTTGATCTTAATAAATCCAGAATTACTAAAGGGATTGTGGCAAGTGGAGTGAATCCACCATACACTTTTTAAATGATTGGAATGTGGAATATGAAGGGACTCAATAGAAGGAAAATGCAAGTTGAAGTTAGATCCTGGTTTAGTGAATCCTCATTTTTTTTTATGTTATTTGGTAGAAACCAGAGTTTATTGCAATAATTTTAATAGGATTAAGGCTTTGTATCAGACATGATTAGAGCCAGGTTAATAATTATGATGCTATTTCTGGTGGATGCATCTGGTGTGGCTGGGATTATATGGGGTTTGATGTTGATGTTCTACAGATTAAAGCCCAAGTTATGTTGCTTGAAGTAGGGGTTAGTGACACTACTAGTAGTTTCTTTATCTCTTTTGTTTGTGCTAAGAATACTGTTATTGAAAGAAAATAGTTGTGGAGGGATCTTTTTGATTTTGCTTCTATTATAACTGGTGCTTGGCTTCTCATTGGTGACTGGAATATTATAAGGTTTAATAATGAGAAGAAAGGTGGCTATTCGGCTCCTAGAAACTGTGGTCCTTTCTAAGTGCAGAAAGGAGGGTGAATGTTGGGCGTGCCAAGAACTGCTGTCGTTCTAAAGTAGATATCTAAACAACTATCTATTAGGAGATTGTAAGGATTAGGCGATTGTATGAAGGACTGGAATTAACACCTTTAAAGGTTCTTTTTGTCTTGAAAAAGGACTTTTGGATTACTCTATAGCTAGTAGAAAGAAAAGCTGTATTGAAAGTGCAAGGCTGGAAAGTAAAGTGCTAGAAAGTAAGAAAGATAAGTGCGGGACTTGAATTAAACATATTGAAATTGTATTACATAAAAGTAAAGAGACATGAATGTAAAGAAATTGAAGTGCTGTTGGGTTGTGTGATTTGAACAGGGTTTGCAAGTGAATCCTAAGTGTTCTATTTATAGAGTTCCTCCATGCACGTGAAAAAATATGTGGCCGCCTTGATAGCTTCTACTTGGCCAAATTTTGGACTGCCAAATGCCCCATGTTTTCCTGGCAGTTATAACATCCTCTTCCCATCACCTTCTTCCTCTATCGCAAACTTCTCCCTTCTTCAGACATAATTTAGCTTTGGTAGCCAAATTTTTCAACAACTGTTTCAGTTAATGGTAGTTCCCTTATGAAATTCCACCACTCTTAACTGGCGTTTCCTCGTTTGGCCAAGTGTCTAACGATCTCTAGTAGACTTTTCTTCTGTGAATCTTTCCTTTTATAGCGTAACTTCCTTATCTTGAATAATATTCCAAATATATATACATACCAGAAATATATTATCACCCACGTCCATTTAACTCTGGAAACTTCCCATCGTGGGTATCTTTCTCCTGAGCTTTGGAACATATGGCACCATGAACTCTTGAATTTTAGCAACTTCCTCATCGTGGGTATTTTCCAGAATATATATATATATATATATATATCTGTACACATCTATATACTGCCCACTCCCTTTTTTATAGGTAATGTTTCCTTAATTTTAGGCTGAGTATTCCATATTGTCTTCATGGCATCGTGGGGGTTGCAGTTGTAGTTCACTTCCTTAATTTTAGCAACTTCCCTTCAACCTTGCCTTATATAGATTTAGAACTCAAGGCTCCATGGACTCCTTTTCATGGTGATTACTCCATCGTGGGTTAAGTTTAATAACTAAATAAGCTCCCACGCCTCCTCTTTTTTAGCAACAGAATTAACTTAATGAAATAAATGTTGAAGCCTCCTAAAAATAAGGAGAGAATCTAGCCCCACGTTCTCCTTCTTCTGACTTAGTCAACTTCAGTGTTACTAATTTTGGTAAATCTCTATGTACTTGGGATCCTTTAGAAACACAAAACCTTCTATAGTAACAATTCCTAAAGGAATTGATAAGCCATGGTAAGTCCCACAGAACTTACCATGTGTGGCAAAACTCATTCCATATAAGAAGATGTGGACCCTTGATTTCAAAGATGGCAAGTTGATCGGTTGGTTAATTATACATTAACCTTCGTAATAGCACGAATCATTGTAAAATAGGGTTATTGGTTGGGTAAGTCGAACCACTAGTACAACGCTAGTTTATGGCAACCTAAGTGTCTAGAGTCATTCTTAGAATGATGAAGGGGTAATAAGGATTTATTGGTTGTCACTAAAACTACGAATTTAGAAATGCATAAAGCAGTAATTTGCAAGGAATTTAAAGAGGTGAAATACAAGTAGAGAAGACTAGGGAGATGAATCTGCGTCCGTCCCTATACACATGCTAGATTAGAGTTACATTGGGTGAAAAACAACATATAATGGTCAAGAATTACATAACAACACATGCTTGCCATGTAATTAATTAAGAAGTACAGTAGGCCTCAAACAAGTATAATCTATCAAAAGGTAAACATGCTTAGACTACCTAACTAAGGTGTAGCTTATACACATT
>JAOTQH010182433.1:0-14789 GCA_025631255.1 Cornus kousa
CCCTTTGACCTTGTAAATTTACAATTATTCTTTATATATATATATGTATGTATTATGTACACATATAATTAAGAAGTAAATTGATTAGAGATATGAAATGAACATCAAATGTTCAGGGAATTTTTTATTTGGAAGAGCAAACAAATAGATTGGTTACCCAGTAAACAAAAAATTAACAAATATAGTATCCCTCAGAAGAAAGGAATTGTCATTCTTTCTTCCATTTTCAATCACCATTTACAAAGATTCGCATTCATTAACACAACATGATCAACAAAACAAAAGAAATAGGAATAGAAGCAATTAGTAATAGTACAATCGGTACTTTATTTCCTTTCACTCTCTATATGTCCCACTTCTCTGTACAAATTGAGATGAAGAAGATGACCATTAGTGGAAACATTAAGATGAAGACCACTGCTCTAATTATGGTATTGACTACTGTTGTTGATGTTGGTGGCGTTGCCATTGCTTGGGTACCAATCCTCTTAATAAATGATTTTTGTCCTTGGTCTCACACAACATATTCAAAGCTTTCAAAATCACCACAAGAAGCATGATGAATTGGGTTTGTAGTGAGAGAATGGGAGTGTGAAATTTGAAGGGAAGGTAAGGGCATTTTAGTCCTTTAAGGTTTTAAATATTTTACAATAAAATGCATTTAAAAAATTAGGGGTAAAATTGTCTTTTCGCACATTTTTAATGGTGTCATTGGCGGAAAAGTCATTTGGGGTCTGAGTGTTAGTAATTTTCGAAAGTTGTTTCAATGTGATATTTGGCCAAACCTGAGAAGGGGTTAGTGAAATTAACCCTTTGTTATTTTGTGGTTGGTGCAAACTCCAGTAAAGCTGAGCATGAAAATCAAGAAGAGGAATACTTGTTCTCAGTGCATTGTGTTGGCTTGACTACTTGTTTTCTACATTTGGTATATAAGGGGGCATCGCAGGCCACCATTTGTTTAGTGTGACATACCCAATTACGCGACATTAATTATACGCTATTTCCATTTTACTTTATGACAAGTTATATCATTTAGCATGATACATTGGATTTCAATGCATACTAAAATTATTTTGGGACTTTATATATTAGTATGATCATTTTATAAAATAAGTTTTTTAATTGATTCTAGTGTTACTAAAGTAGATGTTAATGACATTATACTTTCCTTTATATGGGATATTTATTTTGTTGTGCCTAAACACTTCCATGAATGGGAGGTCATATAGGGGTTTGGGTTGAAAATAATAGTGATGAATTTGCCTAGTGTCTAAAATTTGTGCATTGCAGCCCCATGTTTGATTGATTAGTAAAGGATAAGGATGTTCAATCTTTGGATTTGACAATAACTTTTTTATTATTTGTATGGAAAATCTTGAGATATGCCTAAAATGTTTTTGAAAAATGTTTGCACATAACATTTAAAACATATAATTTTATGCAACTTTGCTGACATTTTTTGTTATGTGCTGTTTCAATCAAAATGTTTCTGTATGACCATAAAACCACTTACCACTGTTTTATATTGGCTCCAATAACTATATATTTTAAAAAAATAGGTTTGAAGAATTAGGATGGCAGTTGAACTTCTATTTTCATTTTTGTATTTAATCGTGATTCAGAGCAATTTCCTTTATGCAATTTTTGGTGGTCGGAGTGTTTGATCCTAGGCTTCTGTTAAAATCTTTTCCTTTGTTTTCGTTCTTGGTGTTTTGTTTCTATTTTTTTTTCTCCTTTTTCTGTTTTTTGTTGTTATTTTTTGCTTAAGTTAGGTTATACTCATTCTAAGAAATGATCAATTAATTGCTGCAACTTCACTAGCTTTGATATTTTTGCTTGTAAATTAAATGGAAATAAACAAAGGAAGTTTCCTTAGATTTATTTACAAGAAAGACATGGGGAAGATACTATTTTGTAGCTGCAAGCTCATATTTTTATTTCCATTCTTAATGCATATTATGTTTTGGTTCTAGGATTATCAATAGCAGTATATAATTTATATATAATTTCATTTTCATATTTTTTTAAGAGTTTTGTTTTAGTTTATATTACTGCCTGAGAACACTAATGATGTCTGATATGTCTTGTCGATCATACTTTTACCCCTTTCTTCTTAACTTGAAAAAACAATGGATTAAGCGTTGTTAAGCAATAGAGTTGTTGGAAGACATTGACTAATAGCATTTAAGTTTTGTTGGATATAATCTTGTGGCTGCCATGCCAGCCTTCGATCAGATAATATAGTATATATGCATATTCACACAAATATTTTTGCGTTTGTCTTGATGAATATAATGTTTATCAAGATGGAGATATTATTTCCTTCTCCTGTCATAGTGCTATATATGCTTATTTTGTGTTTTATTTGTCTGTAGCCATGAAGCTTGAAACTCGATTGATGTGGTACTTCTGTGCACTTGAAATTTACATTAGTAGGTCAAATAGCTCCTCTAACATGTCCTTTATTTTTCTTTGTCGGAGTAACGTTCGTTAGTTTTTGTATATATGGTAGAATGTTTAACAATGATTTTAGGACAATGATGACTATACGGGAACAAAAGGTTTGTGCCCTCTTAAATCGTTAATTACATAAAAATGTGTAGGAAAATTCTGTTCTCCAGTGGTCTTATGCATTGCAGGTGATTTTTGACATTGATAGGGAAGATTCAATAGTTATTTTGCAAGAAAATATTTGATGTTGCTTTGGGCCCATTTGGTAACCGTCACCTGTACTACTTTCATCCACACAGCAAATAAGTTCTCTTCAGCATGTCTTTCTTTTTCACCTCTGGAAATTGAGTGCATGTTTTCAAAAGCAAATGCAGGCCTGTTTCCTTTCATATTGGTACATAACTTATCAGAAACTATTTAGATATTCACAATATTTTAATATTGTTAAAAAATTATCCTGCTGCCGTTTGCATACACTGTTCAAGTGTGGAGCTTGTGAGTGCCAAGATATTATGGGGTTTAAAACAACTTTAAAGGCCTTGGACTCTGCATATGAAAATATACTTTATCAAATGGAAACCATTTTCATTCTTCATTCTCTTTCTAAATCTGAGGGCTTGCTTGGCCTAGACATTAAAGATCAAGCGTCTTGGAATCAATCTATTATGACAGACTTGAAGAAAAACTGGGTATTTTGATCACTGTCGCTTGCCCCGGATTGGCCTAGGTATATCCATCAGATTTACAAGATCCATTAGCCAGATAACACATTTCTTGAAAAAAGCTTGCAGTCATGTTAAATTAAAATATATTGGTACAGCACAAATTAAACACATACTAGAATATTTAGATGTTATATGCTGGTCACATGTTTTATCCCTAATGGACACTGAAACTGTGATGACCCAAATTTGCAAATATATATGTATTATAAGTGTTTGACAAGAATAGTTACTCTTTGACTTCTATTTAGGGCAAGTTTCTTTAGAGTTTGTGCATGTTCATTGGTTATGAAATAGCCAGCTTATTATCTGTCGTGTTCCCACAAGAATGGTTGCATGCTGGAAGCCAATAGACCTGACACACACTTAATTCTCACCTTAATCCTAGCCTAGACCCGTCAAAACAGCACCTATTACACAGAAGCACAGTCATTATCTTGATTATTCAGCACCACCCCTTACACTTGTTACAACAGTACTAGAAAGGATCTTGACAATTGACATCTTGAGGAGGAGACAGATTATGATAAATTGGTGTTGCATGTGCAAAGGGGATGAAGTGATAATGGATCATCTTCTATTACACTGCCTCATGGCTAGGGTTTTGATCGCAACAAACTTTATAAAGGAAGTTAAAAAATTCTACTACAATAAGTTTTTTATTTTTTATTTTTAAAATTTTTTTTTTTATTATTTATTTATTTTGAACTGAGAATTGTTGTTTTAGCTCATTCATTATTGTGACTTGTGGATGTATGATTTTAAGGTCAATGAAAAATATCATTATTCTATTAATTTATGATCATATATTTATAAACGTCAATATTTGTTATTCGTTGCCGTCTCTTAGTGTTTTAGAATTTGTTGTGCTCCTGTCGTGTTGTATTTGTGCCCCACATCTGTATTGGTGCTTTTTAGTATGTGATGGTTTCTTCTTGAGAGTTGAATTCCCCCCCTCTTGGGGTTTTTCAATTTGACGGAGGTATCATAGCATTTCTATTAGGCTTATTAATTCATTTATGTAACTTTTCTTTCCTGTAAAGTACTGTTTTCAGAAATAGACCATGATAACAATTTATTGTTCATGTGGGGATCTGGATAACATTCTTTATGATGCCGTCAGCTACCATGCAAAGCCTTCCTCCTTGGCTGGGGAAAAAGGGATGACTCTTTGTAGTACATGGTCAAAGATACCATAATTCGGGAACACAAACGTACAGTTTTAAAAAATTCGGCCTGACTAATGTGTCAATGTAGGTTTGAATTTGAGAAGAGTCATATTTGTGCAACTAATGTCAAGTGTTAAGCTTGTGCCAAATCTACCCCTTTCAGCACCCTTGATTAATGGTGACCGTTTGAGGCCTCTTAGAATTGTTCTAGAAGTTGTTATATTGTATAACATAGCTTTTTCTTTTGCTCCGCACAAATCTCTTTAAGTTGTAAGATTAATAGTTCTAAGATGCCTTGAATTGTCAACTTGCTATCTTTTTCAGGCCTGTGACAAATTTTGATGAGATTTCTTTCCACTTCATCGAGTGCATCCATTTCCACTTGCAGAATTCCAAAAAACAGGTGTGAATATCTAGTACCGTTGTCTTTGTGATCTATATATTTCACAAGCACACAATAGATTGCAGATGGATATGCATGATGTGTATGAATTGTGTTACATAACTGATTGAAGCTGCAGGGTGATGCCTTGACCCAGCCTCAGACAATGAATCCATCTCTCAACACACCTGCACAAAATGGATCTAATGGTAATCAGACAGCCGCAGCGAATCATGTAAGATATCCAATTTTCAAAATTAATTTTCCGTAACTGAACCGCTTTTTGATCTGTTTATATGGCACCCTTTTTATTATTTATTATTTTCTAGTACTCTGGGCAAGTTAGTGTTGACGGACTCAAGGGCTTTGATCAAATGGTGCTTGACTATCTGCAACAACCTTCAAACTTGTGAGTTGCTCTTTGAAAATCAATCCTTTGTAGAATATCCTATAACTCATTTTCATGACTTTAGTGTGATTAGTATCCTGTTTCACACTTCAGTAGAGCCTGTTTACTTTCCCTGCATGCAACTATAATATTGTTAGTATCTTTAAGAATTGAGGTTTAGCTTTACTAAATCTTTTATTTTAACATTCTTGTTATATGCTTGATCTACTGAACCGTTGGGAACTTTTCGTGTTTGCAGTGGAAGAGAAAAGGGTGTACACACTGATGAGCTTTCTAAGCATCTAAAACTTCCATCGGAGAAGATCTTGTACTCTCTCTCTCTCTCTCTCTCTCTGTGTCTGACTGTGTGTGTGTGTGTGCGCGCGCGCGTCCATTTACTCATTACATATTTTTTCCATGTTGTCTGTGCTAGGGAATCCATCCGAATTCTTGAAGAGGAAGGCTTGATATACTCCACAATTGATGAATTTCACTACAAGTCAACTACAAGTGGTTGATTTTGTTGAAGAATTTAGCCTGGGGAAGCTCTGATGGTCAATGGTATCCAGCTTATGCTGTAGTTTCTTGTTTGGTTGGTGATTAGTCTTCTATCTTTCTGAATCTCTTAACTTTAAAGATGTAGATAATGTGTGTTTTTTTTTTACTATCGAAATGCCAGTGACCAAGTATAGTTGTTGGCCTGTTTATTTAAAGTTGCACTTGTTACATTTACTTAATATTGGAACCGACTGATGGTCCAATAATCAGGTTTGGAATGTTGTACTGGTTAATGGATCGTGCTAATTCTAGGCTGACTTTTAGTTTTTGGAACAAGAACTGTTCTATTTCATACTCGTATATTGTAAATTCTGAATGCATATATATATATATAAACAAAAAACGCCTAGTGCAGAGCTGGACTTTAGCATCATGTACATATAGGGTGGGCTCAATAATAACACCTTTTCTGTGTGTGTATATATGTATATATATATATATATATATATTCAAAATAAGTGTAAGATTAGTATGAATATATATATGTATATATATTAAAAGTAATTCTAAAGATATATATCGAGGTTGTTAGGGATGCAAATGAATTGACTGCGCTGTTCATGAATAGTTCGGACTTGGCTCGTTCAGGGTTTGGATTGGGTTATTCATTAAATAAATGAGTCGAGCTCGATTTCTAAGTTCGTTTGGTAAACGAGTTGATCCCGAGCAATGCTGGGCTCGGCTCGTGAACATGAGCGTGTGTAAGCTCATTTATGCACATGAACATGAGCTTGTGTAAGCTTGTTTATGTTCATGTAGACTTGTTATGGGGCTTGTTTACATTTATTTTTATTTTTCAATAAAATTCTTTAATTTTTAAAAGTATAACATAAATATAAAATAATTTACTAAATGAGCTGGTGAGCTCGAAAACGAGCTTGAACAAAATTTGACTATAAATTCAATATATTTTTTTAAATGAGTTGAGTTCGAACTTTTTAACACCTCAACGAGCCCGAGTTTAGTATTTTGAACTCGTCACGAGCTCGTACTGAGCCCGAGCCCGAACAGCCTAAGGCTCGGCTCCACTCTGGCATTAATTAATGTTAAGGGACGTTGCGTCATTTACCATGTGTTAGTTTACCTTGAATATCACTTTTAGACACCATTGCTTGACAGGCTGGTTTGGGAAAAGGAACTTACAACTTCAAATCTCTTTCGAACTTTTTAGTTTACTTGAAGTTTTATGCTTTCTAGTAGGAAATAAGTGTTCTCCTGCCCATTGTGTATTCTAATGAGTTCGTTTGTTGAAAAACATTTAAGTTGTGATTTAAAAATAAATTCTGAATTCATGAGGAGATAGTAATCATCATTCATGGTCAACGTGTTCCTTGAAGCATCATGTGCATAATTAATTTTATTGCATCCATAAAGTTGTTGAAGAAGTTGTGTTAGGGCATAACATTATCACGACTAGGGTGGCAAACGGACAGATGGGATTAGATTTGGACAGATTAAATATGAACGGGTCAAATATGAGTTGTGACTCATATTAACTTGTTTGTAATGAATTAAATATGGGTCGAGTAAAAATGGGTTGGGTCAATCTGTCATGACCTGCCAACCCATTTTAAGGGGGAAAAAAATTAATATTTTAGATAATCTCATTATTATAGTTTTTTTATTTTAGATGATAAAAGTTTGTAAAAATAGTATGAAATCATCTGTTAAGTTTTTTTTTAAATAAATAATTAAATGAATAAATCAGGTTATCCTATTTTGAAATACAATGTAAATATAGAGAAATACAATGTAAATATAGGTTTCTTTTGAGCCATAGTATTACAGAGGAGTCCATGATACAGAGAGAATCTTAGAATTTTAGAAAGAAAGAGATGAATTTTAGTCAAATAGGGATTGTGAAGCTAGATCTCTTATATAATGAGTGAAATATGAGTCAAAATGAGTGACCCATATTTAACCTATTTAATCCGCTATAAAAGTGGGTTAAATATGAGCCACCTATTTTAATTTATATTTTAAAATAGTTTACTCATATTAATTTTAAATGAGCTATGAACAGATTATGAACATATTGGTATGTCATGACTCATTTTGCGAAAGAGGATTCAAATTTTATAATTAACACACGCTAAACAAAACGAAAAAAGAAAAAGGGCAAAAAGTAAAAAAAATAAAAAATGGGTCGGAGTCCTTAGGCAGCAGCCAAGTAGAGACAGGCTTGTGGGACTCACTATGATTTAGGTCCTGCACCTACATGGTCGCCTAAATGGTAGTAGGGTAACAAAAGTTGTTGCACTTTATTCCCACATGGAATGAGGTGCCACGTGCTCTCCCTTTTTTTTTTTTCTTTTTTTTTTTTTTTTTGTTTTTTTTTTTTTTAATAATTTAAGAGCACCTCCAAAAATATGTTAAAAAATCTTTTTATATAAAATATACACTACCACATATAATTTGTACATAATTTTTTTTTTTTCTCCAGTAATATACACTGCCACATCACCAATATATAAAAAGGTTGTATATTTTATAGTAATATACATTGCCACATCACCAATATATAAAAAAGTTATATATTTTATATAGCCCTTTTACACAGTTACGTGAGTATATTTTCTCTCTCCTCTCCCTTTCCCACCCGAGGTTCTCTTTCTTCTCTCTCATTCCTTTTTGCCTATTTGTTTCCCACTTTTCTAGAGCGCCCTAGAGAAGGCAAGGTAAAAACTGCTCGACCATCTTTTATTTTTTTATTTTTACTTTTTTTTCAAATAAACATAGTTTGATTCATCACTTTTTTTTCTTTTTTTCTTTTTTTGTAATTTAGAAGGATTGGGATGTGAGGTAAAACCTTTGATTATGTAGTTTCTATATACTTGAATCTTATTTTATTATTTGTTACAAGTTAGAAAGTTAGAATTCTGGTGATGGTGGGAAAGGTTCGCTAGGGATCGGAAAGTAAAATATAAGAGAAAATTATTTTTTTTTTCCTAATTGAGAGAATTGGGACGTGAGATTTAATTGTGAAAAAGTAAAATGAATCAAACAAATATGTAAAAGTTATATAGGCCTTGGTATGATACTTTGGTAGTTGTTATTCAGACATATTTTTTAACACAAAAGGTATAAAATAACTGGAACTAAAAATAGGTAATACAAATTTTTGTATAAATATATTCTACACATCAAATTCATACAAAAATATATACACACCAATTGATGATGCTCTAAAAGAATCAAATTAACCATCACAATGACACGTGTTCATAGCCTTTTTTAAAGAATATAATTAATTCACTTCACGTGCAACCCCATATACCCTTTGCCTCTTTGGGACCTCACAGAAAATAGATTCATTACAACAACTGTACCAAATGTCTCTCTCTCTAAACAAACTCTAGTTGACAGGTTAAACGTTGACTATAAGAGAATGAGAGATCTCATGGTACAGTGCACCCACCTTTTTCTCTTCACAAATCACAATATTTTATCACTTACATACATGTGTGTGTGTATATATATATATATATGAAAAGAATTTAATTAATATATCAAACATTTTATGAGTTTGCAGCTTCTCATCATATATGGATCAGACATTAGTGTACAACTACATATGAGAACAGAACAGGGTTAAAATTAAAGAAAAAGAAAAAGAAAAAGAAAAAGAAATGGTTGGTTAATTCAGTTGTGCACCGTCATGAAAATAACAAGTTTAATTTATTGTATGTGTTTACAGAGATCGTCTTAAGAATTTGAAACATGTATTTAACAGCTTTTTATATATTGTTTTATGGTATTTAATTTGGTGTCAGGCCAAGAACATATTGGTATCATTTGCTGCACCTTTTACATCACTAAAAGACTCTTAAGTTTTTGTGGTTGGATATACGACAAGGCTCATAGTACCTAAAATTCATAAACTGAAATGAAGTTCCATGGCATTAATTATATATTGTATGAAACAAAGCCATATTCATGAACTTAATTACAATACCGTAAAATCTTAATTACCATACCAACTCTCCCACTTTATTCTAAATATATATATATAGCATAATTATCTGTTGTTCGAACTCCAAACTGCTTATCATGCGTGACTCGTGTGTGTGTTTATATATATATATATACAGTCTATAGAGCCATTTCCAAACACTATGAGGAAACATAGGAATCAGAGATAATAATGGATGCACACTAGCTAGTGATCGAAGGGGAGGAGTCATTCCGGCGAGACTAATGGTCTCACATGTCTCGGGCATGGAAGACATTAGGGTTTTTGACAACAATGTCATACATGCGAACGGAGCTAAACCGAACTCATAAAATGTTTCATAAAACATGCATGCCTATCATCACTCCCTTATCATTGAACTTCCAGACTCCTGACATTTATATATATATATATATATATATATAATTTATATATCTGGGCAGGTAATTAGCTATATATATATATATATATATATATATATATGTTATATGCTTTGTTGTGATAATGGCTGGCTTTTGGTGTATTATTACTTAATCATGGGTTCTATTCGGTTGAAATTAGAGGGTACATGGATACTCTCTGGTGTGTAATTTAGGGACACACATTTACCATCCTAATGGTGGATTAAGGAGAATCTTTGCCCCCACCAAAAACTGGACTCTTGTGACTCTCTTTCTCATTTTCCTAGAGAAAAAATTACACTTCCAAACTACAAACAATAAGACAAGTTGTTCCCATTTTGTCACGTGTTTATATGCATATGTGCATGGATTTATTATCAAAAAAGAGAATGGAGAGAAAATTATGCTCTTTGGAATGTAATATTCAAATAAAATATTCAAGGAAAAGTAATATTTATTTGAAAAAAAAAATTGAAAATCTTTTTAAGTAAACCAAACTATAGTTTATATAAAACACAAGATAAATTATGATAGAAAATTAAATACTATATATAATTTATGTATATATACTTAAAAAAATGTGTCATTTGATGCAAGTATGAGAAAGAGTTTATCATTTGGTAGATGCAACTACATCATCATTGCATTCGGAACACCAAACGATGGTTGGTAAAATACTATATAAAATACGTATGTAAACATACGGATGTAATTCACTTTTCTTGTTTAAAAAATTCAGCATATGAAAAATAAATACAACTACAGTGATTTTTTTCGAGTATAATACTTTTTTGTTTTAAAATTTGTCATTAAAAATTCGACCACACATATACTGTTTATTTATTTATTTATTATTATTATTTTTATGTGTTATACATTGCATTTCAACATATAAAAGATTAAAAATAACAAGTATGGAGTGTTGTAAGTGATGGATATTCTAGAATATTGATGAATTTGCTGAAATTGGTAAATTGGAGAAAATTTTCGAAAGAGAGAGAGTTTGTAGTTTGTAGATAAGTGTAACATTCTAGCAACTAAATCTTAATCATCGATTTTGTTGATTATAATGTATCATAGTCCTCCGTGGGAGGAGATGCCTATACATATAGCTTAACTTTATCATAGTCCTCCAACTAGTTGTTGCGGAGGAAGATGCCCTATAGGCAGAGTCAACTCGGTCATAAAACTTCTGAAAAATAAATAAAATAAAAATTGAATTTGATGTTAGGCCTGTTGAACTTTTGGTGTATAAGGTATTAATCATGTATTCAAATTTGTTGTACTTCCAAACTAAGATCAATAAGACATGTTGTCCTCATGTTTATCCACGTGACAACCATAGCCTCATACAAGGGAGGGAGAAAGATCTAGATGAAATTAATTTCTCTTAAATAGGATTGATTTTAGTAGTTTGGGTGTATTTTCAAAAGATATTTAACAAATTAAGTAGCATTGGTTTGGACAAAAATAAGAAAATTAACATCAAAATATTTTTTAAATAAACCAAATTAATTAGTAGTGTATAGAAAACATGGCATATATTAACATAATATCAACAAAGTGATATTTTAAATGGAGTAATACGTATTCAGATCATCTTTATTCATTTTCATTTAATCTGATTAGCATTTTATATACACTTTCAATAGCAGTATAGATATAGAATTTATCATTTACAAATGTTCAATTAACTGAAAAAAGTATTTGTAGAGTTTGAAAAGTTTAATTATACACAATTACTTAAAAATGTATTTCTAGAACTTGTTAATTAAATTTAATTACTTACTAATTGACACACATACAATTATTACTAATATCGAAAAGGCAAGTTTTTAATTAAGTAAACAAATAGAATGTACAAGAACAGCCCAAAGGCACAGCCAGCACAAGGCTCCGAGAACTTAATTACAACAACAACCCACCAACTTCTAACTAAGAAACCCACATTGAACAACCTCATCAAATATACTATTCCCACAATAGATACACTGAACTAATTAATCAGTAAGACACCATGTTTGTACTCCTGCAAAAAACAGCCTTGTAAAAACAACTGCAGTAAGTCCTCCTGTGATCCAAACAATCTGAGTTGACCACCATACCTCAGTGGATCACTCAATGCATCACTACAACCTCCTATTCCATCTCTCTAGATGGTGAACTATTTAGATTCTTTAAAGGGAAAAGAGGAGTTAGGCAAGGTGATCCAATTTCACCTTTGCTTTTTGTTTTAGCAATGGAAGTGCTCTCACTGTCCATTATATCACACATTAACCTCAACCCAGGTTTTAAATTCCACTTGAGATGTAGTAAGATGGCAATCACTCATCTCACTTTTGCAGATGATATTATGTTGTTCTCACATGCTAACTTAGCCTCAGTTCAAACACTGCTAAATGCCCTTAATCAATTTCTATCTTGCTTTGGCCTTGCTATTAACAATTCAAAATGTTTAGCCTTTTTTGCTGGTGTGAATAGTGCTACTAAGGGTGTTATCCTCCAACTCCTGTTGTTTGAAGCTGGCCCCTTGTCTATAACTTACCTTGGAGTGCCACTATCATCAGCTGCCATTAAGTCTAAAGATTGTCAAACCTTAGTTGAAAGGATCACTTCAAGAATTAGGAGTTGGACTTCAAAGTTTCTCTCCTGTGCAGGGAGGGCAGTGTTAATTAAATCCATATTGTGTTCCATCCAAGCATATTGGTCCCAATCCTTTGTTTTACCAAAAACGTGTTTTTGAGCAGATTAACCAGGTTTTGAGATCCTTCTTCTGGTCTGATGTTGAGATGAGAAAAAAGGGGGCTAAGGTTGCTTGGTCAGCCATCTGCAGGCCAATATTCATGGTGGATTGGGTTTTCCAGACCTAGAACTTTCCAATATCCTTGCAAATCTCAGGCACATTTGGAAGCTTTGCATCAAGAAGGATAGTTTGTGAGTTGCTTGGACATATAGATACCTCATTAGAGCAAGACGTATTTGGACCATTAAACCAACAGCTCTGAGTTCTGGTTTCTGGAGGAAATTGCTGAAGTTAAGGGGATTAGCCAGGGGTCTTATAAGGCACAGGGTTGAGGCAGACATAGATACAATGATGTGGTTAGATTTCTGCCTTCCAAATGGTCCGTTAGCCACTTAATTAGAACTCTTTGCAGTGGAAATTCTTCAACTAGACACTTATGCCTTAGTTGATAGCCTAATTTCCAACCTTCAGTGGGTTATTCCATAGACAATCCAGTTCCCTTTGTTTTTTCAATCACAGAACTTCATATCCCAACTTCACAGCATTGCCCCACCCTCCACTTCACATGACAAAGTTGAATGGTTAGCAAGTCCCACACTGGATTTCTCCCTGGCACATACTATGAGCTATTTTACTCCACCTTCAATAATTTTCCCTTGGCACAATCTTCTCTGTTTTAAGCATCATATTTCCAAGCATGGTATTATTACTTGGTTAGCAGTCAGGAATAGATGTTGCACTCTTGATTCTAAACTGGTGATGAGCAAGCACTACACAAATGCTTGTTTTATATATAATTCAAACTATGAATCTTTGGATCATCTTTTCTTTAACTGCAAGTTCAGTTCCTACATTTGGAGGTTTATTCAGCAAGTTGCAGGATTCATATTTCAGCCTCACTCATGGGCTGACTTGATTGCTAGGTGCTCCACTCATTGGATTTTAAAGAAATTCATTGTCCACAAATTGTTACTTCTTGTTGCAATGTACTTCCTTTAGATGGAAAGGAATTCCAGAGCCTTCAGAAACAAATCATGTTCCCCACAACATGTTATTTCACACATTAAATCAAATATGCGTGCAAGGTTAGCTTCTGTCACTCTAAGATGTAGCTTTGACCTCAGTTAAGTGGTATCTTATAATGATCTGCATAATCTTTACTTCAAGGGTTGTTTTGTTGCTATAAGTCACTTATGGATGATCCCCCAGTGGTTGATGGTTGTTTGAAGTTGGAGATGAATTCTTTTGTGTTGATGCAGTTCTCTACATCAGTATCTTCATCCTTGAAGGTTTAGTCCTGTAATACCCTTAATTTTAAAAGGATAGTCTCGGTATTTAATTAATTGTTTAATTGAATTTTATTTGATTATGTGATTATTTGGCTAATTGGTTACTTAGGAAATTAATTTAATTGTCTAATTGTTTATTTGTTGTAATTTGAATAATTTGGTTAATTATATAATATGATTAGATGATGTGTGCTAAGTATTTTGTTGTAATCAATTATTTAAATTAAATGTTTATTCTCTTTATTTTTATTTTAAAGGAGTTGAGCTTGGATAATAGTAATGGATCGCCTAATTGGGTCACATGGACTATTTGAATATGAGTGGTTATGGGTACGGGTATTTACCTATATATGAATGGTTGTTTATATGTATATATATATATATATAGACAAATATATTTGTGTATATATGCATTAAAGGATATAGTATTATTATTATTATTATTATTATTATTATTATTTATTATGAGTAGTAATAATAGTAAACAGAATAGTAAGTTATATATACATATAATTATAAATTATATAATTTATCACGTATCAGACATATATATATGTGTGTGTGTGTGTATCTATATTTTATTATTTTATTATTTCTTTATTCTTTTTTTCTTATTATAGACTTGGAGAATGAATAAGATTAGGGTTATTCTTATTTTCCTATATATATATCATTATATGTCTGCCAAGGGTTAAAAACCCTATTCACGTACATATAAAGGCTGAGAGATATAG
>JAOTQH010182651.1:0-14785 GCA_025631255.1 Cornus kousa
CATCTAAATATTGCTAATAATATGCACGAAAATTTTATAAAACAAGAATTCCATAAATATAAGATTTGTTTAACAAAACTTCATAACCAAAGAGAAATAGACAATCAAAAATCTACTGCAACAATCTTATTTTATTTTATTTTGTACAAAATACTTGGGTTATTTGCAAGAAAATTTTTAGAATTATTAATTTTCATATGGAGCATACCATATAAAAAAAATAAGCCCCAATAGAGACAGAATATTCATATATATATATATATATATATATATTTAAATGGTGAGTCTATCAAAGAATGAAAATATTTTGATACAAAATATGATATCTCATGAAATCGATCTCTGTTAGGGCTAAATTTTTTATATATTCGGCTCCATATGTAAATGAATAATTTTGAAAAATTTCTTGTAAATATCTTGTGTATTTATTTTTTAAAATAAAAAAATATTGTTGAAGTAGATTTTTAGATTGCCTATTTCTCTCTGTTTGTGAAAGTTTGTTGTACAAATCTTATATTTCTGAAATCCTTATTTCATAAGTTTTTCGTGCATATATTATTTACAATTTTTAAATGTATGGTTTATGAGATATAAATTTTTCAAGTTCGGTAAAATAAATATTTAAATAAAAAGGCATTTTGGTCTAAATATCAACTCTTTTACCCCCTTCACATAGTTTGTAATGTTTCTGATTTTCACCATTTTTCATTTTCTGAAATTTTCTGATTTTTTGAGAGTATTTTTGTCTTTTCTTATTTTGCCCGCCGGACACCGTGGGGTGTGCCGGTTGTGTCTAAGAGTTGGTTGGGGCATTCTATTAAGTTCAGAACTCTTGGAAATGCAGTGGTTGCCATTTCGGCAATTTTCAGTTTTTGGACCGAAAAGTTTCAGGTGGGACCTGTTACCGGGACTGTTGTGTACGAAAATTTTATTTTTTGGGTCCATTGCATTTCACACAGTATTATTTGATGTATTTTATGTGGTTATGTGTTTGTACATATATTATGGTAGGTTTAGTGTATGTACAATTGTATATAATTATACAAAATAATATTATTTTTGTTATGGGACCCACCACCACCCTTTTCATTACAAATGGCCTTATGGCCCTTAGTTGGCCATCAGTTTCTGTCTCTTCCCTTATTCTCTCGGCAGACCTCTCTTCCTCTCTTCTCTTTTTATTTTTCTTTTCCATTTCAAAGCTTTAAGCTTTGATCTCTCTCTCACCTTTGGGATTTTGCTAGTGCTGCTTTGGGTAAAGTTATAGAGCTCGTCGAGGCCGTCGTTTTGATCAGACCAAAAGTATTTTTGGTGCACCCTAGGAATCTCAAATTCTAGGGTTTGGATTTGGAAAAAATTGGGGCATTTCTTCAATTAAGAGGTATAGGTTTCTAATCCATAATTTTCTTTGACTTTTGTGAGTTTTCTTATAAAAGTTGTTAAGTTGTTTACTAAATTATGAATATTGTTTGTGGTTATGGACATTCTATATATAATGAGCATAACAAGGTGTATATTGTGTTGAAAATGATAAAAATTACTTGTGTTGGTTATTGATTTTGATTATATGCACTTGAATGCTTGAAAGTCCAGTAATATGTTGTCAAAATTGTTAATTGAGAGTTTTTTAATTTAATTTTTCTCAAAAGTATGTAAATGAGATATAGATGAATTGTATCGAATTGTGTAATAGCATGCTTATGTGAAATGAATTATGCTTGGTATGATAAAACAATGTTGAAAGGAAATATGAATTACCTATTTTAGAGATTTAATTTGCAAAACATGTGTGAAATTCTATGGTTGAATTCATGATTAGGAGTATGAAGCATTCATGCATCCATTGGGAAAGGAAAATGGGAAAAATGTTTTGAAAGCGAATGAAATGATTTTAGAAAAATGTTTTGAAAAGTGTTTGTGAAAACCGGATGCCTAGGAGGCACCTAGTGGTCCGTAATGTTATTGTAGTCTAGAGGGGAGTATGGTTGAGCTAACTAGGCCGGATGCGACGCCTTGGAGGTGCCTTGTGATCGTGGATAGTTAGTCAATCCTCCTCTCGTGATGCTATGGAGGTTCCTTGGGTCGAATTACACTAACGATTTGAAAGTTGAAACGGAAATGTTTCGGAAATGGGGAGCATTTCACTTCATTGGCATACATGGTGTATTTGTGACTTAGATGACATTTGTGTTTATATTGGATGTTGTGGTTATGGTTTACATCACCGGTATAATATGATCCCGTTCTCTCGTATCCTATTCATTGTATGGATTCACGGGGTCGTAAGAGGTGTGTCTTAGACGTTTCCTACTGAGCTTTATGCTCACCCCAGTATTTTAACATTTTTTAGGTCACGGGAAGGAAGTAGCAGACGACGTTCCTCCTAGGTTTTGATGGGTTAGTGGACTGTTTGACTTATTTTGTAACTATGATCTCATCTTGTTATTATTATTATTATTATTATTTATAAACCCTAGGATGACACGTATATTATGTATTGCCGTAGGAAAGGACGGTAATGTCTTTAGTTGACATCGGGTTTAGGTAAGGACCCAATTAGCGATTCGGACCCTCGGATTCAGGTCATTACATAGTTGAGGGGGTTCTTTGATAAAAAATAAGATAAGGAGATTTATTGGAAAAATATTATAAGTTGAAGGGATTCTTTGGTAAAAAAATAGATAGGAGAGATTTGCATTTATCTTATGTCTAGGTGATTAACATGTCAATTTAATCTATAGATTTTGATACCCAAGGTGTTAAACTCATGGGTTCTAAGAGAAGAGCCCCTAAAATAAAATATCTTCAAAAGATATTTATGAAAAACACCCCAAGAAAAGAAAAAGATTCTGAAAAATTATACATCCATGCCCCTACGGATACGGAATTTTCAAACGTGGAGTTCATGTGCCTAAAAACATGGAAGTCGGTTTCTTCCAAAAAAAAAAAAAAAGAAAAAAAGCCACGATTAATATAAAATGGTACAAATTGATAGGGTTTTCTGTACGTCGCCTTTTCAATTATTATAAAAATTTAAGTAGGGTGCAAGTGCAAAATGTGAGGTTAGAATATCATTTACAAACCCTAGTTTAAGAAATCTTCCTTTTGCATTTACCGGACCTGCCTTTAAGTTTTAACCCATTGGTCTCATTGTTTGGTGGGCTGCACAAGATATGATATTCCAGGAGGCCCTCCTTGGTAATTCTCCAACCGAATTTCTCACTCTCTCTTCCCCCAAACTTTCACGATACGAACGAAACACAGAGTAAACAAAGTAGCAACGAAAACGAAACTCTCTGTGTGTCTCAAATGCTATCTTTAATTTCTCAACATACAAGAAACCCCCACCTATTATAACACACACATTTAGTCAAACCCTAACATTCCCTTCCATCTCATTTCTATATATATATATATATATATATATATGAAGTGAGAGCTGTGACTTAAACATTTCAAAGTATTCAGGAAAAGCCATTCTCCTGATCGTTGCTTCCCAATGGTACGTCTCGTATCTATCTAATCATTCTCAATCAGTTTTTGCAATTTACTTATGTGTGTGTATGCACATTGATATGAAGTTAGGTGATAGATCTGTTTTATAATGGTTGAGTTGACTCAATTCATTGCAATTTGGTGAAAATCAGTGATCTTGTTGGGATCTCATGACAAAAAAGGAGTTGGAATGTAGATCTAATGTCCAACAGATCAATTATGCCTATATTTTGGGAGTTTTAGGGTGTCTACTGTGCTCGATCTGAAAATTTTGTGGATCTGTCTTCCGATCGATGCAATTCTTGCTCGTCACTGTGTATAAATTTTTATAATTTACTAAAATTTATGTCTTGCTTCTTTCACTAGTATTGCAACTCTTCGCAAATAAGTTGGCTACTTGTAAGTGTAGTAAATTGGGCACACTACAATTCTAATCTGTAACAAATTTCCAGATCTTGTTTATAAAGTTCTTTGCAAATTGGGCTAGAACGGGTCTGAATTTAGTTGTTCCATCTTTGATAAATTGGTGGTTGTTCTTGTAATATGCTGGTCTATTGACACCACACTAATATTTTTGCTTTTTTGATACTTGATTTATTGCCAACTAAATTTGATTTTAAGCGAAGTTTGTTTGAATCAATATCTAAATTTCCATATTTGATAAATTGGTTGTTGTTATTGTAATATGCTGATCTATTGACACTACACTAATGTTTTCACTTTTTTGCTGCTTAATTTATTACCAATTTCTAAAGCTTCAGTTTTTTTTTATCTTTCCAAGTTTTATAAATATCTACTTCTAAAATCAATATCTAATGGTCTGTTTGGAATGTGTTATGGTATTGTTTCTCTCATACTGGTCTTCAAATTTGGGCCAATATGATGTTTGGGATGGCTGATATTGGTTTGAAATAGTTCATAATATATCAGATTTTTTGGGCCAAACCCATATCACCAAATTTGTGATATTATGTGTTTTGGTACTATAGCGGAAGAACTAAAACAAATTTCCGAATTTTCACAAAACAAATTTTTGTTACCAAACATGGTTCCGATTTCTACCCAAAACACCCCTACAACTAAACGGTTGTATTGATATTGACCAAAAACATATCGCATGCCAAACGGACCCAAAGCTTCATTTTTGTGTTACACTTTTCTATGTTTTTGAGTTTTACATAAATATCTATTTCTAAAAAATATTGTGTCAAAGAGTGCCACTAGCTATACTGACAATATTTTGTATTATATTTCTGTCATAAAGGTGACTTTTGTGATTTTGATCGAAAGTAAGTTGCAGAAGTTTTATTTTTTGTTCTGAATTTTTATGTCCGTCTTTTAGAAAATTTGGGTGATGCAGTGGACAAAAATCTCAATTTTACATGTGGAAATACAAGGATTATGTTATTGAGGAGGAGGGTTGAAGATTCTTCAGTGATTAGTTTTGGAAAGAAAAAATGAAAATGGCTCCGGCAAGCAAGGCTGATAAGAAGGCAGCACTTGATGCAGCTGCATGGATGTTCAATGTCGTCACAAGTGTTGGGATTATCATTGTTAATAAAGCTTTAATGGCTACATATGGCTTCAGTTTTGGTAAATTCCTTGTCTATTTCCACTAATTATTGCATGCTTTGTTTTATGGTAAAGATATGTTATTTCCTGTTTTTCACTGACCATTTCCCTCAGAATAAACAAAATTATATTTTCATTGGGCAAATTTTTTCATTTAATGAAATTGCAACTTGCAAATGGTCAAAGCGCTTATAATAACTCTCAATCAAATGATAGTGGTGTACGATCAAAAGGAAAATCAAATGATGGGTGTGACACCTCATATTTTTTTAATTGCATTGAAAATCTTGATGAGAAATGGATATAGAATGTGCATTTCTTTTTTATAAATAGGATTTGGAGTAATTAATACTTTTTTCAGAAATGATTACAATAATTATTAGATGGTTGCATTGGACAAGGTAGCGTAGACTTTTCTATTGTTTTTCTTCATGTGCCGCTGCCTACCTTTTCATTTTCTCTGTTTATGCCATTTTCGTTTTGTTTTCTTCTCTTATTTTGGTAAGTTTTCTTCTTGTTTTTAGACATTGCATTTCTTTTTAATGCTCTCATTATGGTTTAGTTTGTTCTACTTATCTCCTTTTCCTTTGCTGTTGTACTTTTCTATCTGTAGTTCTTCAACTAATCTTCGTCATTCTATGAGTATTATTTCTTTGTTGGTTAGTTACCCGTTTGTGTGGTCTCTTTTTATTTAATTCTTTCTCTAGTAGTCAGTTTTATTTCTTTTTTATGTAGTATCTCGAATTCTAAACCTCCCATTAGTTCTTGTTTCAAACTTGCTTACTTTACCAGTTGTATGTTAAAATCCTTGGAGGACCCATTAATTCTACCTTCTTTGTTTTTTTTCCCCTGGGCCATCCTGAAGTTTAGTGAGGTTTCCACATTAATTTCCTATCACACCAAAATCCATTTAAACCTTCATTACCTACATTGTTGTGCGACATTAGGTATTATTTACTGAATCAAGTATTAAAAATTCAGGCAACCAAGCATATGAAAGATAGATTGGGACCTAGGATGTGATTATTCCAATAATGAGCTCATGGCGCTATACTTCCTCTTATCCCAGGGTTCTTCATGTCATTTAGTCACTTTATAATAAAATCAATTTCTGAATAAGATACTCCCCAACAGATTATATAGGGATTGAGATTTTAGCAAAGGTGGACCATTTTTACATATTTACCTATAATACACAGAACTGGATACGTGAATGAGTGTGCTTGTAGATTCTTAAATTTCAAACCTTAAGGTACAAGGACTTGACTTGAAATGTGTCCAAAAGTTGGGTATGGTATTTAGACACATCCCATGAATCACCTACTATAAGTGTCATTACCTTGTGCATGTCTTGCCAGTGTAGAGTTTCGGGAGGGGAAGCGTGGACAATGATCTAATCCCTTGGCAATATTTTCCATTGCTATTTTGAGACTAGAACCCGCATCCTTACATTTAATGCCATAAACAATGTGACACGCTTGTCAGACGCAGACATGTGTCCATGATTGAAATAATTACATCCTAAGCTATCTTTCAACCATAGTGTGTCTCAATAAATGAGCTTAACCCATTTTTATTTTTAAAACTTTCTTTAAACTCCCTAAACAATGTGACACGTGTCCATGGTGTGTTTGAAAATTAAGAAAGTAGAAAAAAATCTCTAGACACTTCTATTGGCGTGCTCGCCAGGTGTCGGGCTGTGTCTGATGCGTGTCGGTGTTCAACACATGCCCGACACGGATTCTCTGATCTCCTAGGCTTTGTAGTAGACTAAGTTTTGCAGAGCAGAGTATGGGAGCATTAAGATGGTTGAGTGGCAAGAGCACAAACTACGAAGCATAGAAGTAGAAATGTATGTAGGGAGAAAACCTTTTAGTGAGCCATGTATAGAACAATTAAAAGAGAAACATGATTGAGATGGCTTGATCATGGACTATGATTGAAGTGGTCAACAACAATGAGAACTTAGTGTATAATACACATGTAAACAGATATAACAGAAATGCTGTTGATATGAAGTAGTTGGGATATGGATTGGATGATGATGGCATTGACAACAATGATTTTGATGTAGAAAATTTGATGAATGATGACTATAGTCTATAATGACAATGAGCTTCTTTTGCTGAGTAGATAGATCAATCAGTTTTATTCCTTTAAACATTCATCTCAATGTTTGTTTATCATAAGGTTGTTTTACCTTTTACTTACTTTAATCCTTGCAGCTACAACATTAACTGGTTTGCATTTTGCTACCACAACCTTGATGACATCTTTTCTTAGATGGCTGGGGTACATCCAAGCATCTCATCTACCCCTTCCAGAGCTTTTGAGATTTGTCCTATTTGCGAATTTCTCTATTGTTGGAATGAATGTTAGCCTAATGTGGAATTCGGTGGGATTCTATCAGGTACATTATAAAATGCTCTGAGTTGCTATTATTATAATTTCAGCATTTCTATATATAATTAAACTGTTAGAGTACTCATCCAAAATAAATAAACAAATAAATTATTAAATAAATAAATAATTTCAGATAGCAAAGCTGAGTATGATCCCTGTATCCTGCTTACTGGAAGTTGTTTTGGACAAAATCCGGTACTCAAGAGACACAAAGCTCAGTATCACAGTGGTTCTCCTTGGTGTTGCTGTCTGCACTGTTACTGATGTCAGCGTTAATGCTAAAGGTTTCATTGCTGCCTTTATTGCTGTTTGGAGTACAGCTCTACAACAGTATGTAAGTTGTCTATTCCTCTACTTTATTATCTTATTAATTTCTCCAAGCTTAAATAAAACTTCTATTTTTATCTTATTAGAGTTTGCCTGAATTACGTACTTCGACACATTTGTTACAGAATGCTTAAAAAGCCTATTCAAAGAAGTCCTTAAGATAATCGACTGTGATAGTTTGCCTGTTTGATAGACCTTATCTTCTTCAACACTCTTTGAAGTTCCTTAGATGGCATATTAAGTTGAAATTCTTTCTTCCTTCTTTGAAGATTGTATCTGGTAACTCTATTTTTTATTTTTTAATATGCAGTATGTACATTTCCTTCAACGCAAGTACTCACTCAGTTCCTTTAATCTGTTGGGACATACTGCACCAGCCCAGGCTGCATCTTTGCTGTTAGTAGGCCCCTTTCTGGATTATTGGTTGACAAACAAGAGAGTTGATGCCTTTGACTACAATATAGCATCTTCAGTAAGTACTGCTTCAATATAGCTTCTCTGCTGTTATCTGTAGGGAGAGATGTGTATCGTTTCAATAAATATTCTGGGGAAGGTTTCCAAAAACTTGGCTCCATTCTACTCTTATCTTCTAATGATTATGCTTGAAATTCTTTATGGAAGTTATGAACATTCGTTGCTATATTCAAGGTCTGGACTTTCAAGATTCACTAAATTATGGTTTTTGCGAACACCATGAGATAGGCTATTTAAATTTGTACAATTTCTTTTCTGGCAAGTGTCATGATACTGAATTTAAGTTGGTTGTTTGGAGATTCTGAAAAGCACCCTTTTGTTTTTTTTGGTTTTGGGTCCAAGGCATCATTGTACTCATTGTCATTCATAACTAAACACAAATAATCTGGCATCAGTTTTTTAGTATACTAATTCCGGGTGTTTATCGGACGCCATGCTTTTCCATTGGGAACTAAGTTTTATGACATAATGATGTATGCATATTGTGTCATATGGTGTTTCTTTGCCATGGATGCCTGCATTTTCCTGGGTTTATAAGAATGGTCTCTCACAGTTGTCACTGTATATTGGTGCAGGTTTTTATAGTCCTTTCATGTACTATTGCTGTAGGAACCAACCTCAGCCAGTTCATCTGCATAGGCAGATTCACGGCGGTGTCCTTCCAAGTACTTGGCCACATGAAGACGATCCTTGTCTTGATCCTTGGTTTCTTATTCTTCGGGAAAGAAGGTCTCAATTTACACGTGGTCATCGGCATGGTCATAGCTGTTGTTGGAATGATCTGGTATGGCAATGCTTCATCTAAACCTGGTGGGAAGGAGCGTCGAAGCCATTCAATTTCTAGCAGCAGACAGCAGAAATTGTCAGAATCTTCTGAAATAGATGAGAAGGTCTGAACATTTACTGAATTTTTAAGTTTACCATACAGGGAATTTTTTAATCATCTGACGTTAGGTACACCCCTTTCCAAACCATTTGAGTATCGATTCCTCATTATTCTGTAATTTTATATGTTTCTTTTCTTGATATTAAATCCCTTAAAGGGGTATGGATACTTTGAAATAGGTTTAGGTTCAAATTCTCCCCGCCATTTTGTTCCATCGTTATAATTTATAGTGATTTTTTTTTTGCTTGTTACTTATTTCTTCTTTCTTCACATCTAGTAAAAAAATCGGAATTATTTCTCTTTTGTCAATTCTTCTAACCAAACAATTGAATCGCTTATAATGATAACTATCCAATTTCTGTTTCTTTTCCTTATTATTGACCTGGCGAAACCAAGAAATAACCCCACACGTCCCAAATTATAGAAGATCTCCTTGTGTACTTTTCTGTTGTAAATAAACGATCTATCTTGGTCTCGAAATTATAAAATTATCCTGGAAGCGGAAGGACTGTTGAAACCGCGTGAAACCCTCACAAGGGTTTATGTACAAAGAACGGGCAAACAAAGGGAATGTTGTTATGTTGCCTGGAAGGGTGCACTAATTCTTTGAATCCGGTGCTCTAAATGATTTCTTTTGTATTGAATGAAAAGCTAGGGCTTCGGAGTTCTTGTGGACATTGAAATTCAACCCAATAAAACGGAAGAAATCTAAATCTCCAAAATAATGGATAGAAATGCTGCAAATAGAGCCATTGAAACCCTTATCCAGGAGCTACTTTACCATATTCTGAATTCCATATTCCAAGAAGTATGACCCGATTCCAATATGCATGATGGAATCAAATGCATTTACTTTTGAAAGTTCTTTTAGTATTCTTTTTATAAATAGAATGCTTTTGATAATCCATTTTTTTGTTTTGTTTAAAATCCTTAGAAGTTCGATTCTTTCTTTTAAAACTCTTAGAACTATAAAAGACTTATTTTTTAATTGCCCAATTTTATTTTCTAGTTCCTTAAAAATGGATTCAAAAAAGGAAGGCCGTTTTCGAGGAGAACCAAAATAAAGGTTGGTTTCCATTTCCCCAAACTGTTCAAAAACAAAAATTGGTTTTTTTTGTATTTTTCCTTTCTTTTTGATTCGATCTTTATGGAAGGGTCGTTGCTTTGATTTGTGACAAGGTAAAGTATAAAATATTATTTTTTATTCGATGGTATAAAAAGATTCCTTTATTGCTTTTTGTTTTTTATTTTTACTCAAATTGTCATTTATAGTTAAGTTTAAAAGAAGCAATTTGCTTGGAATAACTCATGGTTTCTGTTCGGCTCGCGAAAAATCCACGGTAAGTCCTTTCTGGGTGGGTGAAAGGGGATGCGGGCCTGTCAGGAATTACTGTCGTTCCAAATGGGAGCTCCAAACAATATTCTAATGGAAAGTTGTCAGGATCAGACGATTATATGAAGGAAGCTTGGAATGACCACTTTCAGGGGTTCTTTTTGCCTTGAAAAAGGACTTCAGGATTGTTTTGTAGCTAGTGGAAAGAAAGACGGAATTAAAAGTGCAGGACTTGCAATTGAAAGGGCTATGAACTACCTGGAAAGTAGGAAAAGAAAGTGCTAGACTTGTATTCGACATAATTGAAATACATTACTGGAATGTAAAGATACATGAAATGAAATTGATAAGCAAAAATGTTATATTGTTGTGTGTGTTGAACAGGATTTACATGCTAGGCCTAAGTGCTCTATTTATAGTCTTCCATGCAACATTTTGAAGATGGCGGTTTCAGCAGCTTCCACTTGGCTCTCCTTTGGACTACCAATTGTCCCGTGTCTTCTCCAGATTTTCCATAGTGTTAACATGTGTAAAACCTTGTGTTCCCATGATCTACAACTTCTAAGAAGTGGTTTTACTAGTTGAATAGTTATTACAAGCATTTACCCATGTTCTGGAACTGCCCAGATGGAAAGGCCGCAATTCTAGCAGTAGTTGGAAACTTCCACCTGGCTTGTCCTTAGACTATCAAGTGTCTAGTGTTCTTGGTAGTTCCCTTTGTTTTGCATCCACTTTCTCCCACTTTCTTGCTTTTTTCAAAACCTCTTTGATGCATTACTTCAGCCATGTTCCTCGTGACTCCAATAATTCTGAGTAATTGGCAGTTTCAATTCTATTTGAAGATTAATATTCCACCCGGCCTTTCCATAAATCTTCATGTGTCCCACGTTTTGTTTATTTGTTAACATACATATAGACTCTTCTTCTTTATTTCAAACACATTGTACCAGTATTTTAGCCACGCTGTCCATGGCCTCAATCAGTAGTTGCATAGAAAACTTCTAATCTTCATCTGATATGCTAACATTCAGCCAAGTGTCCTATATTTTCGGTGATTCTTCCTCTTGCACAGAGTCCTTCTCCCTATACAATTCTAAATTGTGTATGTATCATACATATATGCGTCTGTCTTTGCACATGCACGATCTCCTTAACTTTGGTAACTCCTCTCTTGGTTAGACTTTCCTTTTTGCACGCTCCTATAACATTATGTATACCACAATAGAGCAACTTCTTTCCTATAGGTATAAGTTCGGTATATATATATATATATATATATATATATAAAATTATACACTTCCTATTTTCTAGATGATCCCCACGTCCCTTTTTTTTTTAGAAGTTTTGTTTTGACTTGGCATGAATTTGAATGATTGTTGGAACTTCCTTACAAAATAGGAGAAAACTTGGCACCATGTTCCCACTTTCCTTCTTTACTTGGTCAACCTAATCTTGAAATATCCTAGAAATTTTCAAGAAATTTCCATATAACAGTTGCATGATTTATGAGGCAACTCCTATAATATAGGAGACTTTTTAGAAATGGAATTTTACTTCCTTCAATGACTTAGTCTATTTTTGGCATTCCATATATGCCATAACCGTTGCATGTATTTCTTGGAGTGACTTCTACAAGCTAGAAGATATTATAGGAGTGGGGAGTTGCCATTCTTGATGACTAGGTCAAAGATACACATAGCTTTCTAGATGCTTGCCATGTGGCAGTAATAGACCATAAGTGCTCTTATGGTGGGCTTTCATCTCACCAGATTTTCCTTACCCTTAACCTAATCTTTAATGCCACGTGGCAGCATCTGAGTGGTTTCATACTGCATGCTATGTGGAACTGCTTGTAGGGTAACATTCCTCTTCCATCCCTGATTGTAGCTTCTTTTTCCAATTGCTAAAATATTAATCTGTGTGGCAAGTCCTATGGAACTTGCCACATGTCGCCTTTCTAGTGGCTAATATTGAGAGTATAAATAGTTTCATTTTATATATATTATAAAGTAACAAAAATTCTGGAAAGAACCAAAATTCCAGATTCAATATGGGAATTGATTTGCATCCAATCCAAGAAGATTTTGTTTTGATTGGGTGGATTGCTTTAGGGATCTTCGAAAGATAAAAAAGATCTTTCTTATTACTTTGATGTGCAAATCGGTCCGGGTTAACTTGGCACAAGCCTAACTTGAGTTCGGCTTGGCTTGGGCTGATTATTTTAACAGTCGGGTTGTGCTCGGCAACACAAGCCCATTTCGGGCTGGGCTTGGGTTAGGAAGTTCCAACCCAAACCTTAAAAAATGCCCTTATATCTTCATAACTAGGAAGATCTCTCTTTACGACTAGTAGGGCCGCAAGTTGGACCGGCCCAACCCAGCCCGGTCCCAACCCAACCTCTACCCGAAATCAGGTTGGGTTAGGCTAGCCCGAAGTCTGCCCAAAAATGGGTTATGTCCATAACCCAAACCCAAATATTTGGACAGGTCGGGCGGGTTTCGCGGCTCAACATTTTTTTTTTTTTTTTTTTAACAAATATACAAATTACATTTTCCTTTTTCCATGTTTGTAAACATCAAAATTTTAAAGAAAATTTTATTTTTCAATTCATTAATACTTGTCATTTTTCTTTTAATAAATACCTAGAAGTGCAAATGTAGAACATCCATAAGCATACCATTTTTCTATCTATTACAATTGAAATCTTATTACAAAAAAGTATAGTGAAACACTTTTATAATGAACATCCATAAGCATAACATTGAACTTAGTTTTCAATAAGGGCAATAACCATGGTGGATTAAGCGTCATATGTGCTGAACTGCTGATAATGAATTTCCTGCTACTAATTGTTTCACTCTTTTGATATGTGCAAGTGTATAACATAAACTTAATTTTTTTCACTGCACAGTGAAATCAAACTAGGAATAAGAATGCTCTTGGAATCCTAATTCTAATTTAAGTACCCTCTCTAAGTATCATATATGACAATCATCCTGGATTTAGGACATAAAAAACTTTCTGTTTTCAACTATACTAAAAATATATAGGCAAACACATGGCCCCGAGCCTTAGTTGGCTCCCTCCTTGACTTTGACAATGATGATGTTGGACCTCTTAGAGTGGGCGATAATTTATCACTGTGCACATGTAGTTCCAACGATCATATTTCACAAATGGAAATGTTAATACATAATCTCATAAAGAGAAGCATTAAAACACCACAAGCAAACCCAACACAGAGCAAGATAGATATCTAATCCGAACTTTTTTCAATTGCCAACTATTGACGGAATGGCTAGACCTTCAAAACCATCAGCAATTTCTACAAAATGTAAATTAAAAGTATGTAAGATTCAACTATTATACATTTATCAAGGGGATAAAGTATTCATTAAAGGTTAGAAATTGATTACCTTATTCGACAACCTCAAGAGCTTCCAATGTCTCTTTAATCTCAACTGGATTAGGTAATGCTCTTAGCCAATTTTGAGCACAAATCAAACTTTTTACAATCTTTCGAGTTAAAGAACTTCGAAATCTGTCAAGCAATTTACGTCCCGTACTAAAAGAAGATTCAGAAACAACCGTTGACAAGGGAATGGCCAAAATATCCCATGCTATTGGAGCCTGCAAGTAAATCAATTCAACTATTGCTTGAGTTGGTAAGAATCTAGTTTGGCAATTGCAGCTGACCTTTTAAACCTATTAAATTGAAAACAATACCCTTGTTAGTTCAAGGAGAAGTGTAGGTGCATAAAATCTCGAACCAAGAACTAACACCTACCACCCGATCAAAGAATCAATGAGAATAAAGAAAGAACACAAAAATATTTAGAGAAAATGAGGAAGAAGAATAAAGGTGGAGAATTTGCTTAAAGACTTTAAACCCTACCTAATCGAGTTTCCATAGGACAACTCCACTTGCTATACAAGTTCTTTCCTTATCATGCGGATTCTTTAACCTTGTTGCACCTACATGTTTCTGATTTGGGTCAGGCAGATGATGGGTTGGCCTTGCATTTTTTTCATAGGCAAATGGGCCAAAATAGGATGCCCAATGTGGTGTTAAGTCTTGCAAGAATTGTGGTGGGCTTCTTGGGATCATATGCCCTACAAGCCAATTATTTATTATTAATTCGATATTTTATTAATAGATGTGATATTCATGCATTAGGTTTTACATATATTTGTATGAGTGATAAGCGCCGAATATTGTATATTCAAGCGCCCTAAATTGCATTAGTAAAGTCCGTTGTATGTTAATTTATGTAGATTATCTTCATTTCCATGTT
>JAOTQH010182868.1:0-14785 GCA_025631255.1 Cornus kousa
ATGTGTTTTATTGTTTAAAGAAGCATGCTTCATCGTTTATTTGCTTATGTGCTTATGTTAACGTGTTTCTTGCATAGTCTTGCATGCTAAGTATTGGTGTCGCATCATTTGATGTTGAGTCATTTTCGGTTGGATTTTAGTGTCATTGTCATTGAACCGTTTTCTCGTTCTATAGCACGATGCCACCCCGAAAGGAACCAAGGGGTGTTGGCCGTAGGCCGACTAGGGGTGATGTTGGTGAAAGCTCTAGCTCCAATCCAGCAGAGCAAGTTGAAGAGGATACACTTCTTAGGGACTTGATTCCCCCGAGAAATGTCTCTACTAGGAGGGATGATATTGTGACACCCGTTAAAGAGGGTGAAGGTTTGGTGGAGCTAGCATTAAATCGCTTGTTGCAAAATGCCTTGAGGGCAATGATTGCTTCTTTTCCGTAGCCGATACTACAATCGATAGTTCAAGTAGAGGAGACACTAGCACAAAAATGTCTCAAGTTGATTACTTGATTTTCAAAGCTGATGCGAATGATATTTGAGGGTGGTGTGGACCTAATGATAGCTGATGACTACATGGACCAAGTGGAAAACCAGTTGACTTCAATGGACGTAACGGATGATCATGTGAGGATCATTTTGGCTACTTACAAGCTTTCTAAGGATGCCAAGCTTTGGTGGAAGTCAGTCACTGATCAGCATAAGGTTGAGGATATGAGTTGGGATATGTTCAAAGAGTTGTTTTATGAAAAGTACTTTCTGGTTACCAAGAGGTGGGAGCTAAAGAAGTAGTTTGATGACTCCTCCAAGGTAATATGTCAGTGACAGAGTATGAGAACAAGTTCACCTCTCTTTTTCACTTTGCTCCTGAGTTAGTGAGAAATAAGGTTGACAAGACAAGGAAGTTTATTTATGGTCTTCACTACTAGATGAGGTTGTTGATAACGGATCAGTACTTCAAGGTCTACTCAGAGGCAGTGGAAAGGGCGTTGCTGTTAGAGGTAAAAGCTAAAGATAGAAATGCAAGAAGGGAACAGTGGAAGCAAAAGAGAAATGCAGGATTATCTTCAGAGGGGTAGTCATGGAAGAGGAATAGGGGTAATTCGTCTAAGTTTTAGGAGTAGCAGTTTGTATAATCCGCTCTTACTACTCCTATACCAGCTGGGTCAGCAGTTTAGACATTATAAGTCTAATTATTTGATGAAATCGTCTGTAGTTTCTGCAGCACTGAGAACTTGTTATGGGTATGGCTTGCAAGGCCATATAATTCAGGATTGTTTTAATTGGTAAGCAGGCACTAGTAGTAGCAGAGGGTCATAGCAGAGGCCGTTACAGTCGGCTACGGCTCAGTCAGGTTTCAGACCACCGCTGCCACCACAGCTTGCCATGTCATCTCAAGGTTCATGGCCAGTTAGGAGGAATACTCCTACTATGTCAGTGCAGCAGTCAGGTGTTCAAGTTGGTAGTCTTGAGGCATAGGCACCTCAGGGACGTGTCTTTGCACTTGCACAGGCCGATGCATCTTCTGGTCTATCAGTTCTCCAAGGTATGTTTCCAGTGTTTAGTTTTTGGGCTCGTGTTCTCTTTAACTTTAGTGTCTCTCATTCCTTCATCTCATCATCATTTACACTTGTATCGGAGTTAGAGATTAGTTTCATAGATCAGGCGTTATGTGTTAATACGCCAGTTGGGGTTTCAGTGTCTTTGAGTCGAGTCGTGAGGGATTATTCCATTGTGATAGCTAGAAGGACTTTTGTGTTTAACCTTATCCTCCTGGAGATGACTGGCTTTGATGTCATTCTTAGGATGGATTGGTTAGCTTTATTTCATGCTACGATCGATTATTTTAGAGGAAGAGTCACAATTTGCACTCCCGAGGGAAATTGTTTCTTCTTCATGGGAGATCAGAGTGATTCCCATATTTCATCATTTTATGGAATTCGTGGAAGAGGTCGTGGTGATTACTTCTTGGCTAGTCTTTTAGCCATAGAAGATGATGTTGTGGAAAGGGTTTATCCGACAGTTGTTCGAGACTTTCTGGATGTTTTTCCAGACGATTTAACAGAGTTGCCTCCACATTGAGGAGTACAGTTTACTATTAATTTGATGTTTGGTACCACGCCAATTTCTATGGCACTGTATCGTATGGCACCTATGGAGTTAAAAGAATTGAAAAAGTAGCTTGATGATTTGAGGATGAAAGGTTTCATCCAACCGAGTGTGTCATCGTGGGGCGTACCGGTCTTGTTTGCTAAGAAGAAAAATGGTTCTTTGAGGTTGTGCATTAATTACCGGAAGTTGAATCATGCCATCATCAAGAACAAATATCATTTGCCAAGGATAGACAATTTGTTTGACCAGTTGAAGGGAGCCAGTTGTTTTTCGAAGATTGACTTGAGGTCAGGCTACTATTAGTTATGTGTTAGGGATGAGGATATCCCGAAGATGGCATTCTGTACATGGTATGGACATTATGAGTTCCTTATTATGCCTTTTGGTTTGACTAATGTGCCAGTGACGTTTATGGACTTAATGAATCTTATCTTCCATGATTTCCAAGAACAGTTTGAGGTAGTTTTCATGGATGACATTCTTGTGTATTCACGATCTCAAGAGGAGCACGGGATTCATTTGAGTTTAGTGTTGCAGATTTTGTGGGAGCACCGATTATATGCTAAATATGAGAAGTGTGAATTTTAGCTACAAGAGGTGAAGTTTTTAGGGTATGTTGCTCTGGAAGGTAGAGTGTTATTGGATCCATCAAAGATAGAAACAATTTAAATTGGGAGCATCCCAAGAATGTTTTTGAGATCCAGAGTTTTATTGGCCTAGCGGGTTATTATCGTAGTTTTGTGAAGGATTTTTCCCGTTTGGCAGCACCTATGACTCGATTGACCCGAAAATGAATTAAGTTTATTTGGAACACAGCCTGTGAGTCATCATTTCAAGAATTAAAGACAAGGTTGACTATGGCTCTAGTGTTGGTGATACCTGAGCGTGGTTTAGGTTATGTGATTTATTGTGATGCTTCACATGATGGTTTGGGTTGTGTGCTGATGCAGGATGGTAGAGTAGTAGCTTATGGGTCTCGATTGTTGAAGACTCACAAGCTTAACTACCCTACTCATGACTTGGAATTGGCAGCGGTAGTGTTTGCTTTGAAGAGCTGGAGGCACTACTTGTATGGTGAGAGATTCGAAGTGTTCTCGGATTACAAAAGTCTCAAGTACCTTTTCTCCTAGAAGGACTTGAACAACAGACAGAAGCGATGGGTTGAGTTCATGGAGGACTACAATTTGGACTTGCAGTATCATTCGGGCAAAACAAATGTGGTAGTAAATGCTTTAAGCTGGAAATCTCATGGGACTATAGCCGGCTTGGCTATTTAAAAGTGGAAGATACTTTAGGATCTGGCAGAGATGGGACTGTAGTGTTTTGATGATGATGTTGGCAGTGAGTCAGTTTTCTTGTTCAGTCTTATGGCTCAGCATATTCTTGTTAGATGAATGATTGAGTCACAGAGACAGGATTTAGACTTAGATGCAATTCACACTTTGATCTCCAGTGGTGAGATAGTGAAAGATTGGACCTTGTATACAGATGGAGGTCTACAGTTTAGGGGTTTATTGGTTGTTCCCACAGTTTGTCAGGAGGACGTCTTACGAGGATTTCACACTTCCCGCTTTGCAGTTCATCCAGGTGGTACCAAGATGTATCATAATTTAAAACGTCAGTATTGGTGGAATGGAATGAAAAAAGGATGTTGTACAGTTTATGGCTAGATGCCTTACTTGTCAACAGGTGAAGGCTGAGCATCAGAGACCAACGGGCTTATTACAGCCATTGCCTGTAGCGCAGTGGAAATGGAAGCAGATTGTTATGGATTTTGTGATAGGTTTTCTAAGGTCGCAGCGTTGGAATGAAGATATATGGGTTATTATTGACAGGTTGACCAAGATGGCTCACTTTTTGCCTATTAAGGCCACAAATGACGTAGAGGCACTTGATGTGCTGTATTTGAAAGAGATTATGAGGTTGCATGGAGTTTCAATGGCTATCGTTTCAGACAGGGATGCCAAGTTCACTTCAAAGTTCTGGGAAGGACATTAAGCAGCGTTTAGTTCATCGTTGCACCTTAATACAACATTTCATCCATAGATGGACGGTCAATCGGAGCGTACCATCCAGATCTTGGAGGATATGCTTCGAGCATGTGTACTTGATTTGGGAAGTAATTTGGAGGATCACCTTCCACTTATTGAGTTTGCCTACAACAATAGTTATCAAGTGAGCATTAAGATGGCTTTATTTGAGGCGTTGTATGGTAGACCTTTTAGGTCTCCGGTTTGTTCAATTGAGGTAGGTGAGACAGCTGCCTTAGGACCCGACATTATACTCGAGACCACTGAGAAGATTAAGCTGATCAGACAGAGGTTGCTCACAGCTTAGAGTCGATAGAAAAGTTATGTGGATAAGCGAAGATGGCTACTATCCTTTGAGGTGGGAGACCACGTTTTTCTTCGAGTTTCTCCACGGAAGGGTTTGATAAGGTTCAGGAAGAGTGACAAGTTATCGCTATGATTCATTGGACTTTTTCAGATTTTGAACCGCGTAGGAGAGGTTGCCTACAGACTTGCATTGCCACCATAGATGGACAGAGTCCACAATGTCTTTCATGTGTCGATGCTACGAAAGTATGAACCGGATTCGTCTCAAGTTTTGGATTAGGTTCATGTGACTATTGCTGAAGATGTCTCCTATAAAGAAGGACTATTTCAGATCCTTGACACATGGCAGAAAGTGTTAAGGAATAAGATGATACCGCTAGTGAAAGTTCTTTGGAGACACTACGGAGTTGAAGAAGCTACTTGGGAGTTTGAACAGCAGGTTCGCTCTAAGTATCCAGAGTTGTTTTCTCCCTCAGATACGGCTTGATTTCGGGGACAAAATCCTTTTAAGTTGGGAAGATTGCAATGTTTCAGTTTTTCTCTATTTCCCATTTTTTGGAATTTTCTGTTTTTGTGAGGGCATTTTTGTCTTTTCTCGTTTTACGTGCCCAAGACCGTGGGGTGTGTCGAGTGTGTCTGAGAGTTGGTTGGGGCATTTCTCTGATTTTAGGACTCTTAAAAATGCAAGGGTTGTCATTTTTGCATTTTTTCTATTTTTCAGACAGGACAGTCCCGGGCGGGACCTGCTACTGAAATTGTTGAGCACGGGAGTCGTGTCTCGGGTTATTTGCATACCATGCATAATTATTTTGTGCCTATGTAAATGGTTTAAATGCTTCATTGTGTGATTTATTATATTAATGCATGTAAATAATTTTGTGGTGGAAAAAAAAATAAAAAGAAAAAGGTATTTTTAGTGGTAGGACCCACCACTATTTTCTAATTATGGCCATGTTTGGCCCTCCATTTTCTCTCTCCCCGTAATATCTCTCTCCCCCTCATTTTCTCTTCTTTTTCTTTTTGCATCAAAATTTCAAGCTTTGATTCATCTCCAACCACTTGGAGTTTTTGGGTGCCGTTTGTGGTAAAATGGAGAGCACGGTGAGATTTACATGTGAGTACAACCAATTCATCATTTGGTGCACCCTAGGATTTTCAAAAATTTGGACCCATTTGAGGGTTTTTCTACAAAACTGAGGTAGGGGTTTCTAATGCATGATTTCTTGTTCTTTTGTGAATTATTTTTTCTTATATTGTGTTATCTAGCATAATCAATTTGTATAGAATCTTGAAAAAAATTGCTTTGATGTTGTATATTAAATATGTGACAATGTGTATTAGTTGATTTATATGAAGTGTATGCCTAAGTGTTAATTTTCTATACCTATTGTATTGTTAACTTGGTAAAATTGTTATATGAAAGCATGTTGTAATTTTCTTAAAAATCCTTGTAAAGTATGCTATGTAGTTTATTCTTAAATTAGTTGTAGAATGATGATTATTGACATGGCATGATGCACTCATGCGTAAGCATTGGCAAGGAAATGGGAGTAATTTGATTTGAAATGAAAAAAGGGCTTTAGGAAAAAAAGTTTTGATAAAGGGTTTTTGAGAAAAAAATAAGCATGCGGAGGAGGTACCTAGGGTTCGTGGCGTTAATGTAACCTAGATGGAACTAGGGAAATTACCCTAGCGTGGTTGAGCTATCTGGGCCCCAAATGACGCCGCGGGGGTACCAAGGGTCAGAGAAAGTAGCCAATCATTCTCTCATGTCATCAAGGAGTCATCGAGGGACGAGTTATGTTAACGATTTGGAAAGTGATGGATGGTTTTGAAAATGGGAAGCGATATAGCATGGCATTGCACTCCATTGCATCCCATTGTTTATTTTGATCTTGAAATGGTTGTCTTTCTCCTAGCATAGCATGATCCCTTCTCTTTATTCCCTTTCATTATTCAGATTCAGGGGGTCATAAGAGGTGTCTTAGGCACCACCTACTGAGCAATTTGCTTACCCCTTATATTTAACATTTTTCAGGTCATGGGAAGGAGGTGGCGGATGCCAATCCATCGCAAGCTTGATGGGTGTCAAGAGTTCATTTTTGCTATCTTTTGTGCTTTTGAAACATTCTTTTGTAAAAGCTTTATTTTGGAATGTAGTTAAGCTTACTAGCATTGCCTTGTAATTCACTTATGAGCCTTAGCTCTATTTTGATGTAAATTTGGACAAACTATAAAGACTAAGCATTATTTCTTATTTGAATGGGTCTATTGATGTTGTATCATATTAAAATGTTGATGATCATAACCATGGTATATAGTTTCACCATTTCAAGTGTTTTTTGAACAAGTTTGATGCAAATTTGCAAGGTTCCCTATAAGCCTTCACTTATTTTCAGGTTTATAGCATTTTCAGTAGCAAGACTAGCACACAGAGCCATTTCGGCCGGCCAAAATACTGTTTCGGTCATCCAGAGACTTCAGTTATTGTTGAAGTCACAACCAGCTGACCGAAATGCCTGTTTCGGTCGACCGGTATAGAGGAGGTTGCTTCGGCTAACCGAAGCCCCTTTTCGGTTGACCGAAGTGCATCTGCTTTGCCCATTTTGTTCCTTCCTCCGATATAATCTATCATAAACCTTGGGAATTAGTTTTTGTGCTATTGTGGGGTGCATCTATGACTTAAGAGTATTATTTTGACCCTAGTCATGACGTGATGGACTTAGGTAACCTCAGGTTTGGGTAAGGACTCGGTTAACGGTTCGGACCCGCGGGTTTGGGTCATTACACAATCGGTTAAGGTCAAAAACTGGGACGGTTAGGCATTCATGGCATTTTCATATCTATACAAGATTTAATTTTATAAGCGATGTTATTATGTTAAATTATGGTTTGTGTGCTACAAAATCCCCAATGCATGATCCCTAACTCTCTTCATTCTTGTTCATTGGTTGTTAAATCAAAGGAGTCCAAAGTTAATGCTTTAAGTAGCTCCTACTGAGCCTCCATGCTCACCCCTTCCTTTTATCACTTTTAAAGACATGACAATGAGGTAGTAGATGATGCCCCACCATAAATGTAATAAAAGTCGAAGAATTCCATCTTTTGTAGCTAATGATATTTTCGTAAACTTTGGAAAGAACATGTATTATTTTGTAACCTTTATAATGATGTTGGAGACTTATTCTTTCGGACTTGTAATTACTAACTCTAGTCATTCTTTTGTAAGTTAATGAATGTGATGGAATCGTTGGGAATGAATCATACTCCTAAAGGTGTTTATGTCTTTTCATGTTGTTGAATACTTACATTTCATAATGGTCACTTAAAATAAGTTTTAGGTAGTTTTTGAACCATGTCAAATTTGACAAATGGACTAGATAGGAGGCTGGCCAATTGTATAAGGCATGCAAAAAGACCTTATAATCAAAATTTGGACAGAACCGGTTGATGCCTAGTGTCTGCCAGTATTTCAAAATTTTGGACAGTGAGTAATTCCACTGTTTATTGCTATACTAGCCGACGTCTAAGGACTTCACATCGACCTAAAGTGCCAACTCGGTCGACATGTAGGTGTCTATGCGTCGACCGACTCTTATAGCTGTACTATTTTCATTTTTGACCCATTTTGCCCATTCTTTAGCCATTTGATGATGTTATTATGTATCATAAAACCCAACAAGTTATAATAATGGTATTTTAATAAATGAAATGATCGTATTACTCTCGGATGACTACGAATCGAATTAAGACCTAGATAACTATTCGGACCTATGGGTTTGGGTCATTACAGTAGCTCTATAGAGAAGTCAAAGTTTAAGTTCTACAATACTTTTAGCATAATCTAACCGAGGAGATCAGAAGGAAAAAATTAGTTAGTGTTTTTTCCAGTGGTTCAACATTGAATGTAGAAAGTAAAGGCAGGGGTTCAAATAAGAAGAAATGCAATGGTAATAAATGTGGTAGATTTAAGTCAAGAAACAGAATATCACAATCTCAAAATCCCAAGAATTATAATAATTCCACTAATCTAAATGATGTTAGTTATTGAAATTTTAGCGAGATATGACATTATCGACACTAATATAAATCATCAAAAAAGGATATAGAAAACAAAGTAAGAACAAATGTACTTAGAAGAATCAGATGATGCATTAATATGCTCTTTAGAGAGCAAAGCAGAGTCATCGGTGTTGGATTCTTGGATATCATTTCTTGCTACCACAAATATGGAATTGTTCAATAGTTATATACTGCATAACTTAGGGAGGGTGTACCTTGGTGATGATCAGCCCATTGACATGATTGGCAAGGGAAAAGTACATATCAAACTTTAGGATATCAGATATATCCTGAACTTGAGGAAGAATCTAATTTCAATATGGGGCAATTGTCAGATGAAAGTTATGTCACAACCTTCAATAGAGCCTCACAGAAGGTTTCCAAAGGAGCTATGATTGCTACACATAGTAAGAAAATTGGCACTCTACATGACTACCAGTTTTTGTGGGTCAGTTACAATTGTAGAAAACAAAAATGATCACAACCTACGATACCAGAGGCTAGGTTATATAAGTAAGAAGGGGCTTAAGATTATGACTCAAAGGGAAAACTATTAACTTCTATAACAGTTATATGTTCGGCAAATATAAAATGGTGTATTATAAAAAGAGTGGCTAAGTCTCAAGAAAGGAAAAACTTAAGCTAGTTTACGCAGATGTCTGGGTCAGTCTCAATGTCATTCATTTGCAAGTTACCTATTTCTTTACTTTCATTCATGATCAGATAAATAAGGTAGGATTTTACTTCTTGAGACAGAAATTTGAAGAGTATATGGTATTTAAGAAGTGGAATTTCTTGGTGGAAAATGAGATGGATTTCAGAGTTAAGAGGTTGAGATCAAGCAACGGTGATGAGTATGAAGACACCAAGTTCAAGAAGTTATGTTATGAGAATAAGATTATATTATAGAGGGTTATGCAAGAGACCCCACAGTAAAATGAGGTGGCAGAATGGATGAACCAAACTTTGACCTAAAGGGCTAAAAGCATGCATTTATAGTCAGGTCTAACCAAGCAATTTGAGGTAGAAGCAATCAGTGCAAACAGGCTACCTGATTAATCAAGAATCGTCAATGCTGTTAGAGCATTGAAAACCTGAGGATGTATGAAGTGGTAAAGAGATAAAATATTTATGGTTGAAAGTGTTTGGTTGTACTGTGTATACACAAATTAGTGATCATGCTAGGGGCAAACTTGACTCAAAGTCACTAAATGCATTTTCAATGTGTATAGTGGAGGTAAGTTTGGTTATTGTCTTTAGGATAACCAAAATAAGAAAATCATCAGAGGTAGAGATGTGATTTTGAATAAGAATGTGATGTATAAGGATGTAGATGTAGCACAATCAACTAGTTTTGTACCAACTAATCCACAGTACGTTGAGTTTGATGACATTTCAAATAATAGTGTGGAATAACCAATAGCTGAGAGTTCTCGGTCAGAGGAACTCACAGAGCATAGTCCACTGTATTGCCTAACTCCTAGACATTCACCTAGAAGGTCCTCCCGTCCTCATGTACTTAATAGAAGGTATGTGAATTACTTATTGCTTATAAATGGTAGGTGAGTCTAAATGTTGCAATAAGCCATGTCAGGTTGACAATGTTAGTAATTGGGAGCTTGTAATAAGAGATGAGTTGAAAGCCCTTATCTTCAACAGGGCATGGAAACAAACTGAGTTGCTTGTGAGGAAAAAAAACTCTTCACAACAAATAGGTTTACAGAGTGAAAGAAGAACATGATGGTTCCGAGACATACAAGGTGAAATTGGTTGTTAAAGGCTAGCTTTTAGCAGAAAGAATAAATTGACAAGATAAACATCTTTTTTTTCGGTTGTGAAACTAAATACTATTCATTTAATTCTTAGAATTTTTGTTGTAGATGCGTTACACTTTGAGTAGGTAGATGTGAAAACTATTGTCCTTTATATGACCTAAAGGAAGAGAAATCCATGCAGTAACCATTTTTCAGTCAAAGGCAAGGACAAATCATGTGCAAGTTGAATAAAAGCTTGTATGCCGTGAAACAAGCCCCAAGGCAGCGTGGTACAAGAAGTTTGATGGGTTTACACAAAAACATAACTACTACAAATGCAATACCAACCATTGTTGCTACTTCAAGAGTTTTTAGTAGAGTAAAATCATCCTCTTACTTTATGTTGATGAAATGTTAGTCACAAATTCTAATTTTGAAAAAATCAGCATGTTAAAGAAATAATTGTCCATTGATTTTAAGATAAAAGATTTTAGAGTAGTGAAGTAGATTCATTGGATGAGGATTAATAGGGAACTGTTCATCATGAACTTTATCCATCTCATCCTCTTGAGCCGGTTCATCTTGAACTTCATTGGTTTCATCATCTGAAATGTCAGAATTAGACAAAGTAACAATATAAGGACCTTTATCAAGAAAAGCTATATTAGAAAAATCATTGCAATCATCATGAGAAGATTGATTATCACAGGGAGTAAAATTCTCAAAAACTAAAACATTCATTGTTTTTCCTTTATTTCTATCCTTTTGCTCTTTCTTAGGACTAGGATAAACATTTGATGCGTGACCTTTGCCACCACAATTCCAGCAAGTAAATGCAGTTTCTTTAGAATTTTCTCCTTTCTTTTCATTTGTTTTAAAATTTGATCCCTAACTTGTCAAAATTTCTAGGATTGGCCTATTATTGTTCATTCTCCTATGTTGTCTTTGCAAATACTGATTAAACTGCCTAGATATGAGAGCCACATCATCATCATAATAATCATCAACAATGTTATCAACCTAAGTTAACTTTACAACAAGATTCTTTTCCTTTGATTTTGATTGAAATTTTGCATCTCAAAATTTTTCAAAGAACCCACATCCTCATTTACATTAACATTAGACAAATCCTAATGTTTAGTGATAGTTTCAACCCTTATTTGAAATTTCTTAGGTAAAGACCTTAAGATTTTCTTACAAATTTTCTTATCACTAACTCTTTTGCTTAAGTGACGGAATTCAGAAATAATTTCAAGAAGAGTAGAATAAAACTTACCAAAAGTTTCATCTTCTTTCATCACAATATTCCCAAAATTATAAGAAAGCATTTGAATTTTGGATAGCTTTACTTTTGAAGTCCCTTCATGAGTAACCTGCAAAATATCCTAAGCATCTTTAACAGTTTTACAATAAAAAATTCTAGCATATTCAGATGGAACAACAGAATTAATAATTGCATATAAAGCTTTTCCATTAGTATTATTACGTTCAGTTTCAAGTGTAGTGAATGTGAAAATATCATTCAAAACTTGTACAACCTTACATCCACAATCTTTTCCTTAGTATGAGGTGTATAACTTGTCTCAATAACAACCCATACTTTACCTCCTGAATTTTGTAAATAAGCTCTCATCTTTGATTTCCAAAAATTAAAATTGTTTCATTCGAATAAAGGACCACATTGATTAGATCCACCTTTTTTCAAAACATAAGACATGACAAAATAATTTTTTAAAACAAGCAAAAACTTTCCACCTGGATCAACTCATTGTGGAGAACCTAGCTCTAATACCAATTGTGAGTTTGTGCAGCACAAGATATTGTGGAAAGTTTAAGTTTTTCTTATAAAAAAGATTAAATCAGTGACTTTCTATTTTAATCACCTTTACTTAATTTAGCAAATAATTAAACAATCACATACAAAATAAAAACGAGTGAAGCAAATAGAGTTTGAGATATGACACCAGGATTTTTAGCAAGAAAACCCCAATTGGTGAATAGACCAATTGTTGTGGGAAAACCCTCATGGATTGTGTAGTCTAATGGACTTTAACTTAGGCTCACACCCTATTGTTTTACCAAAAACCAGCTACTGACAATCCTTTGGCTTTGCGATATCCTGTCTAATAGCTCTAGACTATAGGCTTACTCTTGATCTCTATAAAAGGATTGTTGGTAGATTAAACAGCACTCCTCGAATACTTTGACTCTTCCAAAGTGTGATTGTTTCACCTATTTTCTTCAAGATCTAAGTTTGATGTAGAAGAAATAGATCTGCTTCTTTGATTGTTGTTGATACAATATTCAATAAACTTTGAACACGATCAGGAATTGAACAACACCCTAAAATCACTCTTGTGTTTATGTGTGTGTTCAAGAAATAAAAATAGATAAATCATATTTGATTTTTGGCAAAATATCTCTTAAATATGCTTTTAAAGAATCAGAAGTTTTAATGCAAAAGCCGTATCAACCTAGATAAAAAATAAGGTTTATATAAACTTTCAAAGACCTAGATATGCATAGGAAATAAGTAAATTTCGTGTATAGGTCTTTTGGAAAGAAATCCATACCAAATAAGAAGTTTAGACAGAACATGAAATTCATACCTAATCTGCAGAAGCCTTCTGAACTAGTAGCTACTTCTGCAACTGGTTCAGAGTGTCCAAAGTTAATAAAGATTTGAAGTTATGGTTCTTGAACCGGAAAGAGAAGTTGGTACCGGTTCCCAAATGACAGATTCGAATAGAAAAGATAAAATACTTGGAAAATTCTGTTTTGGAAAATTTGAAAAACATACCATGTATGTAAAATGTCCTAACCTTTAACTCAATTTTCTAAAGTGTTTTTCATACCTCATTCGTAGATCTTAGTTTATCAAACAAAACAACTCTTCAATTACGTACCCAATCTAGATCCTGATTTTGAAACTTAAAAATATAACTCGATCGAACTTGTTTTGACATCGATTTGACACTAAAATTAGCCAATTACAAAATATATATCTCACAAAAGGTCCTTTTCTGTTGTCTCAAACCAACTATGTTGAATGTGTTCTATAGATATTCAGCATGAGTAATACTAAGGCGGTAAGCACACCCTTAGTTAGTCACTTTTGATTATCCAAGGATCAGTATCCAAAGACAGAGAATTAGATAAACTTCATGTGAGATATAAATTTTGTAATTGGCAATATTCGATATCAAAACAAGTCCTAGTCGAGTTGTAATTCAAGTTAACCAAGATTGACATCGATTGCAGAATAAAAAAGGTTATTCAAAAGAAGAAATACTGAGATCATCGAAAAAGAAAAGAATAACACATTTAGGAAAGGGTTCCCACTTAGGACACAATACTTACATAGTATATATTCTAAGTTACCAAAAACAGAAGTTTCCATCTTCCGATTAAATTCTGTCAAGTGGGAACCAGTACAACCTTTGGAAACTAGTTCAAGAAGCTGTCCTTCAAAGAATTCTATTCCGTCCTTTGGGAATCAGTTCCATAGTTGGCTACCAGTACCACTGCTGTTTCAGCTTGAGGTAAATTTGTCCTGATTAGTTTTAAACTTCTTATTTGGTTTAGAATGTTACCAAAAGTCCTATGTACAAAATTTCCTTTATTTTAGAAGGATTAGGTCTTTAAAAATTCTATATAAACCCTGATACACATCTAGGTTTAGGAATGGCTTTTGCACTATCAATTCATTATTTTTAAAAGCCTTAGGAATATTATCTTTGCTGAAAATCCAAGAGATTTCTTAGCTAACCTTTCTAGAATATATACTTAAACACAAGAGTGAGTTTAGAGTGTTATTCAAATCCTAATCGTGATCACAAAATTGCATCTACGATGATCGGAGAAAAGTAGATTTACTTCTACATCGAATTCAGATTTTGAAAAACATAAGTAAAAATGATCACACTTTGAAAGAGTCAAAGCATTCAAGGAGTGTTGTTTGATCTACCTGTTACTCTTCTACAAAAATCAACTGTAACGACCCAGAAATTTTCCTTCCTTTTCTTTTTCCTGAAATTTTATAAATGAATTTTTTTTCATTTAATTTCCTTCTCTGAGTTCAGTTTCTCTTCGCTTAGTGTCATCTCGAGTGCTCATGAATGGTTTTTGAGACTCTTTTTCATGGATTGACAACTTCCTTTGAGGACCGAGTCATTTTCACATTTTTTTGTTTTTCGACACTATGCACTATTTCGTCCTTTTCCCTATTCTGTCTCTTCCCCGTTTGTCAGTTTTTGGCATAACCTCACTTTTCATGCTCGAAGTTGGTTTTTGACTTCACGTATCTTCATCTTGAATGGTTTCCACGAAATACGTATCTTTACTTTTGCAAGAAAGAACTCTGGTTGCTCCCGGTGTCCATAGGGGCATGGATGCACAGTTTTTCAGAAGCTTTTTCTTTTGTTGGGGTGTTTTTCATAAATATCTTTTGAAGGTATTTTATTTTAGGGGTATCTAAGAAAATATCTTTTGAAAGATATTTTCATTCTGGGGCAGTTTTGCAGTTAACCCT
>JAOTQH010182976.1:0-14784 GCA_025631255.1 Cornus kousa
ATGTTAAAGTATGGATACATGACAGATCAAGACAAGAAGGATGTAAGGTTTCTACTAATTGTACTACTTTTTACATGGCCTTCATTTTTAACTATTATTTTATTTTACTACATAACATGAGGGAATTATAGTCATTTTAGTCTTAGGCTATTTCCACCAAATTAAAAATGTAAGGGTGTTTAATACCACATAAGAAATTTTCTGCACTATATCGACAGTCTATATATAGGAAAGTTTTTTTGCACTTAAAAATTTAAAAAAAAAAAAAAAAAAAAAAAAAAAAAAAAAAATTATTTGATGGACAATTTATCGAGTGCAAGTAGAGTTTTTGACCTCTTTAGTCACCAACAGTGTTTCATCTCCAGCTTCAGATGATGGAAGGTGCTCTGTGCCCAAACAGAGCGACACTCATCTGAGCTAGGTGGGCTTGCCCAAGTGGGCTAAGTCATTTGTCAACATTGTTCTGTTGGGCCATTTCATTGGGCTGCTTGTACATATTTCATTTTTCCATCAATAAATTTGCAGTTACATAGCAATTGACGCATTCCCACCAATTTCAATGTGGGCCATAACAGAAGACAAAACACCCTCCGCCACAAAGTACTAATGTTAAGCTTTTTAAGTAAAGACTGTTCCTATCAGCTTCCTTAAAACAACACAACATTTTATTATATCAATTCAAATAAAAATATTTTTATTTTATTTTATTTATTTTGTTTGGAGGCTACTGTCCCCTCCTAATTAATTATATGAAACAGGGAACACTGGCCGGTATACTCAACAACTTGGTCAACTACATGTGTGTTTCGAGACCTAATCAGCCTTCAACCACTTCAAAGGATAGGAACGTTACTCATAAAGGACCCCAAGAGGTAACCACAATTCAAAACATTTTTCAAACTTTTTCAAAATTATTATTCAAGAATTTTTTACGAATTCAAATATTACCGTCACTTTAATAATTATAATAATTAATAATTTCATATACTTACATTGTTTCACTCATAATAAATAATCTATTAAAAGATATAAACAAATACATTATTTGTGGTGATTTTTTTTTAAAAAAAAAAAATTAGAATAGTTGGTGGTAAGTATGAATAACATGGATTGATTTTTCTAACAGGAGGAGGTGCTAGGTTTAATACTTCAGCGGCCTGGAGTATCATTGGAGGCACTAATGGACGCTCAATTCAAAGGAAATTGTGCGGATGTTGTGCGTCGTGTGTACATTAGGACGAGGTATGATCATGTTCTCATACCGAAGCAGCAAGCTGCCATAATTAGAAAATGGCCACCGGCTGAGACCTATTTCGTGGACAGTGATCATAGTCCACATTCCTCTGACCCTTTTATGCTCGCTGAGCTGCTAGCCAAAGCTGCAAATTCCACTGAGTGTAACTGAACCTGGGTCAGCATATATATAAATGTAATATTTTAAAGCAATACTCTTATGTTTCGTCAATTCATATCTCTCACAGTTCAGTGTAAACAACAGAAAGAGAGGAGAGAGCCCTTGGCTTATATTCTTCTTCTACTTGTCTTTTCACAATTGATATGCGAAATGACAAAAAATATATGATACAAAAGCTACTCTATGCTCAAAACAAATTTCTTCAATTTGACAACTTCTTAAAGGAATAATCTCCATCTTGAAATAGTGCACCAAAATATAGGACGATAACTTTTTGTTAAACCACTCTCAGCCTCCTATGTGCTTTGCTTTCACATCCTCTTTCTCAAGATTGGAAGGATGCACTCTCAAAACTTAGATTGGAAGGAGGCCATGGTTGAGGAGACAAGAGCTTCTATGATATAATACGAGAGAACTAGAACTACAACGAAAAAAATGAAAGTTATGGTGCAAGATGGAATACCACTGAAAAGAGATACAAGGTAAGACAAAACTTAGATTGGAAGGAGGCCATGGTTGAGGAGACGAGAGCTCCTATGATATAATACGGGAAAAAAATTAAAAATTGGGTGCAAGATGGAATACGAGGCAAATGGAACTATACCACTGAAGAGAGATACAAGATGGAATACGAGGCATTAAAACCTTAGGTATTTACTAATAGCACTTAACTATGTTGGGTACTCAGGATTCAACATATTCAAATAAATAAAATAAAGTGCATAATGTATAGATGCGCAATTAGAGGGGATAAAATAAGATCCGACATGTTTAAAAATAAGCAGACATTTTTATATATTTGTATAAATTTCAAGTACTGCAACAGATGATCTGTATGTCTAGTAGAGAGAAGAAGCAAAACCCTATCTCTCTGTCTAGAAACTTTTCAAGGAATTGGAACCGCTGACCAAGTTGAAATTTTCTGGGAATGAAGATAAAAACCAATACTTCCAAAGAAACCAAAAAATAAAATAAAAAAATTGAAAAAGAGGAGCCAGTATAATGTAATTCTAACTCTTGTATAGAATTAGTGCGTCATGTGAGGCCAACAAAGCACCAAAGGCCTACTGAGAAAAAGAGGCAGCAAATATATTTGTTGTATTTTGTAAGTCAAAGAAAGACACCTAGGCACAAAAAGATAATCAGCATAAGCAAGTAGAAACATTATCAAAAGATGTAGTTCAGGTACAATGCCAAAATAAGAACAGGTAAAGATAAAACTTCAAGCAGCATCAAAAGTTCAAAACTCAAAGAAGAGTAGTTTAAAGGGTGGAAAATGCACAACAGAAAGGGAAATCTTAATCATTATTGCAAATTTTATACACGTGCTTACAAGTAAAAGTTGGAGAAAACTTACTTTCCAAAAGAAAAGAAAAGAAAAGAAGAAAAAGGTTGTAGAAAACTTGTGGGTTCCATCCAGGGTATTTTCTAGAATGATCAGGTGCCTTCGCACCATAACATCATACTTGCTTGACAGAAAAAAAAAAAAAAATTATTTAAAAATAAAGCAAAAAAACTGCTAAATCAGATAGTGTATATAATTTGACAATCATTACGTTGAGTAAATCCACCCTAATTGATGATGACCTACTGGTTCCTCTAGACCATATACTTGTGCAACTTCTGTGATTATGATGTTTGTAAACCATGTAGTGAGGTCCACCATAAATAAATAAAAATAATTAAAAAAAAAAAAAGATGCTTCCCTTCCGTTGTAGAAAGGCCAATAAAGGTACAAATAACAAATTGAAGTGAACATTGTCAAATTGAATACTACCCCCAGTTAATTACAAAGGATTTGCATCTACATCACCCCTAATTTCAGGCCTCTCCTGTGGTAAGAATTAGAAGAAAATTATTTCAAGGCACTAAAACAGAAAAATTACCAGAAGAGAAGCTGGAACAGGAAAATGCTACTGTCAACATGACAAGCAAAGACTTAAATAAACAAATAAAACCTCAGCATTACAAAATTTGGAACAAAAAGTACCAAGAAATCATTTACACCTCCTTAGTCAACTTATTTCAAGGTGAAATCCCTAAATGAGAGGCTTGATAAAAGAGTGATTAATAAGAAAAAAAAATTATTGGATTAAAACACCAAGTACAAAGAATGATCTGCCACATGCCATGGGCAACTCAATAACCAACACACATGCAACATATGGTCATTTGCATTCTGAAAGCCACAATGCTATATATGAGGATAAGAATTTACCGTAGATTTTCACATGGCCAGGATGTCATGGTATTGCTTGGTGATTGCACGACTAGAAGGGCTAATTCTGTCAAGTTATTTTTACAAATCGTCAATCCTACCTTTGATAGTTCCTTCCCAAATAAGAGTGATTGGTCCTCCAAATGTTCCTTAAAACTACTTTAGTCAGGAACGTTCACTTGGTTGGATCTCTCACCATTGGCTAGTGCTGCAAGTCAGTGGAACCAGTAGATAATCTATTTGTTCACGCTATCCTGCATTGTTAATATGGTCTCTTGTATGTTCATAGTCTGGAGTTTCCTTCGACTAACCTAACTGGCTTTCTTGGATTCACTACTACTTGCTAGCATATTGAAACTAATGGTGCTAAAGGAAAATCCCCGAAATTTTGTCATAATGAACAACTATTGAGGATTTGAAGAAATGTAAAGAATAATATTTCATTAGGAAAGCTCGGACATTTAAAAAATCAAGAACAAATTAATTAGCCTTTATTTAATATTTCCTCTTGATTATCTTGAGATGGGGGTTCAAGGGATGGGCTAATACAACCAGAACAAGATCTTTTACTGTCAATTTTAATTCTGCCATTGCCCACTCATCCACTCTCTTCTAGGATCTTGGGGATTCCTCACCCTACCTCAGGTTACTTTTTATAAAAACATAAATTATTCAAGAGAAATTTGTCATGTAAGAAAATGTGCAAGACGGAAATAAATCACAACAAAAACAATAAACACAAAGCTTCATAAAAGAAGAGGGTTCTTTTTTCTTTTTTCATCTACATTCAGAAAAAGAAAAAATAAAAAATGGCAAACAAAGAGCATGAAGTGAAAATATAGCACAATTACACACTTCCATTGTAACGAGATAGGTGTTTTATTACCCTATATTCTTTTATACTTTATTTGGTACGAAGGATGGAAAAGTGGGTGGAAGGGAGGATGGGGAAAATGAATGAGACATCTCTAGGAAAGGAAAGGTGGTGTCTCCCATTTCTTTCTTTCTTTTATAAAGAATAAGGATAAATGAACAAAAGAAAATTCAGCAAAAACAAAATGTACTTCAAGAAACATCTTCAGTGTCTTTTCAGATTCTGAATTGTTTCTCATGAAACATATCAAATCAGTATATCATGAAATAAATGCAAACCACACTATCAATTAATTAATTTAAAATATAGATCAAAAGAGCAAGTATTGAGTCACATACACTTAACTAGATTTATTGAATCTGAAACAGCTTTGATGATATACATAGGAACTCAAAAAATACCAAGAGAAACTGAAACCTCTGTACAGTCTCACGATATACACTGCCAAGAAAGTTGAGTGGAAGAGATCACTGGAGCAGGAGCCCATAACCTATGCATACCAAAGATGATATGTTATGTGTCTGACCACTATTAATCAATTTAAGGATATAGACATTGAAAGACTAGTTAAGTAGCAATTTTACCAAATCACCAACTGTCATCTCGCCATTCATAATTCCGTGTGAACACAAAACAATAGCAGCTGAAAGAGCTATGCTAAATATCACCCTTTGGCCAAAGTTTAAAAAGGCCAAGCTACATTGCATTTATAAAGCAGCATCTTCATACCTTAAAAAAAAAAACATCATCATCATCATGTACAACTTATCATATATATATATATATATTTGTCAGTATGTCAAGGATTACAGAATATTAATTTGAATTATACATTATATTAAAGTGAAGAAGAATAGTAAAAAAAAGGTCCTAAGTCTTAACCCACGATGGAAAACCATAACAATGACAATCTCTGTCCAAAATATCATTCCACTAAGCCTATCTGGTTGGTTTGGTGACAAAACCCACTCAATTTGATTACATAAGCATGTATCAGCACATGGATCTGCATCTATGCACATTACAAAACAACAACTGCAGCAAGTTTAGTAACAACCTTGTCTAAACCACTTAATGTTGACTACATAATTCCTGTTTTGCAATTCAGCTAATATTTAGTATGCAATTCCTATTCCACCATTCAGCTATAGTTAAATCATGGTGAGCCATTTCCCACAACATAATTTAGCCCAGGAGAATTTTTAATGAGAGGAGCCGTTTCCCACAACATACCAACAACCCATTCCTCAAACCACAAAAATTATGTACATATTAACAAACTCTGAGCTAAAAAATATAACTTTTCACTATACCTTTTGCTTCTTTTTTCCAAAAAATTACGAAATAATGGTTCAATATAAGTTTTTGGAAATGAGGTTTAAACAAAATCAGAGAAAACCCACAAAAAAACAAGCTCATTAGAAAACCCACAGAATCACTCATTCATCATCGGCCCTTGGGGTCGATGATGATGCGATACAAAATGTAAACCAACAGCCCAGCTAAGGCAACCTGCCCCTGTAAACAAAAAATAATCAAGTGATTACCAAATTGTCCACATTTCCTATCCTTACCAAATACACTTGTAAATATTAGGGGAAAAAAAATTGACTTATTAAACTCACATTCAAATGAACCACCTGGTGTGGCAGCAACTTCCTGAATGATGGTACCAGCAGCCTATTTGTAGGAGAAAGTTACATAAGATCCTAATTAAGAAGAGCGCAAATGCCTTCGACAAAAATTTTTCCTCTATGTACTAGCTAAATGATTAAAACAATTTTGTTTTTTTCTTTAAATCAACATCGTCCTTACCATTTTCTAACATGAATGGGGTCGGCCACATGTCTCCATTCCATCCCTATTATATTATACTTCATGTCACCTCTTATATTTAATTTTTTGAAGTCATTTTTAATTACTTCATTTCATTTTAGTTTTGGTTGGCTTTGCTGACTCTTATCTTCGATGTAAAATAATGTTCCCTTTCTTATGGGCACTTTAGGATTAATAACAATAAAACATTAGCTAACCCCATTCCGTGTACCTAGGGTAACCACACTACTCACTCTACGGGAAACATAAACACTATGCTTCAACCCCTCTTATGAAGTTCACATCATAAACACAGTGCATACTTGAGCATATATAACATGTACTTCAAAACTTTAAACATATAACAAGTAGGCTAGTAAGCATGCTTCCAACGTGTAAGATATATTAACATATAAGGTGACCCGCTGCGCCGGGCTTTAAGATAACATACAGCTGTTTTACTGTAATAGCTTTAGGGAGAGTCAGGGTGCCAGAGGAGATATTGAATTCTCTTTATTTAATGGCTTTTGGGTTATGATACACACTTTAGCTAATTAGGCCAATAATATAAATTGATTACAATACGTTAATATATGCCTCAATTAAGTATCCAAATTGAATGGAAAATGAAACCAGAAAAGTCAAGGTTTGAGTCATCTATGACCTAGTTAGTCTTAAACTAATTTATGGCCTCATAAATCTCATCTTCTCCAAAAAAGAAAGGACAGAAATCACTAGTCAAGGTCTTCTATGACTATAATGCAATTATGTTCTTCTTTCTTTACATAAAGCCAACTACTTTCTTCATGGAAATTTCATTAAAATATCATTCCCACAACAGGGGACTAGAAAAGTTGTCTCTTAAATTTCGTTCTCTTTATTAATGGAATTATCATGGTATTAGCTCCATTATGGAAGCACTAAAACATTGTAAGCATGAAGTAAATTATTATTCTATGCAAAGTACTATTATAGCACCATCATTTTTTGACATGTGAAGACAAATGGTGGGTTTCTTTATGATCTCTAGCCTTTAGACCACTACCTTATTATAGAATTAATAAAAAATAAAATGAAATAATGTCATCCAAAAATAAAAATGGACCCACTTAACTTTCATTCTTTTTTTTAATTTTTTTATTCTTATGTATATATATTTTTAAAAAAACAGGAATGTTTAATAGAACTTTTTAAGGCCATAAAAAAATTCAGCACCACTATACTAATATGCTTCTCATTGGCACTATCTAGTTACATGCATACTTAAGCATATATAACATGTACTTCAGAACTTTAAAACATATAACAAGTTGGCAAGTAGGCATACTTCTAACATGTAAGATATATTAACAAATAAGGCGACCCGCCGTGTTGGGCTATAAGATAAGATACAGCTGTTTTACTGTAATAGCTTTAGGGAGAGTCCGGGTGCCAGAGGAGATATTGAATTCTCGAATTTCTGGGGATTAGTTGACGCTATCAGGCACAATTTTAGACCAACTTACAGGCCCGAAAAGGGCTTTACACGGAAGTCAAATAGAGAGATTCTTATCAAAATGGGCTTCTTTCTCATCAAGAGCCGGCTGGCTTCAAATGTATTGCACTAAGCTACAATTTGGGATTCCTGTGGTGGTGGTCACGAGCGTATCGTTTGATCGGCCCCTCTCTTGGAACTAGAGCTGGCCTAAAGAGTGGTTGGTGCTAGACTAGCTGACTCAGTTGGGGTCGTTGGTAGAGCTTTCTTTCAATAAGTAAAGTCCATAGCTAAATTGGGGTTTGACAATAATGAGAGTCTCAGCCCATTTCAAGTAAGGTATTCCAGCCAGATCTTCTGATTGGCTTTTTAAGTGGTTTGTAATTATTCTTTCAAATCAGCCATGTGAGGAAGGATTTTTCATCTTACACTTTATGATCTCATCATATTTTTCAGCTTTGTAACTCTCATTGTTGAAATATTTAACAATCTGAAAATGAAAGAACCTTAGTTCTCATGGGATTCGGTCCCCTTTTGATCACTTTTTATACTATCTTACTTATCAAAAAAAGAAGGAAAGAACCAAAAAGAATAGGAGAGGACAAGGTAGAGCAATCAATGTCATAAGAAAAGAAAGATATTCATTGAAGAAAAATAAATACTTCCCCTCATAATTGACGAGTGAATCAATTGCCCTTCTTCTCCAGGTGGTATAAACAAATAGCTTGCTCAAATAGATCAAATCAAGAATAAGTTCACAGGCACACAAACACACACACACACACACATTATACAAACATATGTGCATAAAAATGTATAGATATAGAGAAAATTTTATGAAAAAGATTAGACTGATAATGGAAAGGATGACAGGAAACTGTAACAAGGTACGTACCATCATCCATGGTGGCTCGATTCAGCTTCAATTTTTGTTCGCTGGTTGAAAACCCTAACCTCTTTGCTGGTCGCTGACGGAATGATCGACACCGTCGGGAGTCCAATCTGAGAAAGATGAGTTTAGGAAATCAAGCTTTCTTTCCTCAAATTACTGCCATCAACACGGTTCATCCAAAGAAATCGATAGATGAGAGATTCGGGTCTCTCTCTTTCCACACTCTCGAAGCTTCTTTTGGGAAGAAAAACTCTTAAATAGGTTTTTTCTTTTTTTCTTTTTTTGTCCGCCTATTTACTTTGCCGCCGCTTTGGTAGGGGAGTGAAATTTTAATGGTGGGAAAGTTTTTTGGTGGGTTTTTTTCTTTTTTGTTTGGCCATTTACTTTGCCACTTTCGATAGTTCGGTGGGAACTTATTTACGGCGCAAAAAAGACACTGAAATTTATTCATGGGCTCTTTAATACAACGTAAAAGAATTTAAATTCATTTTCTCAAATATATTTTTTAAGGAATTTTATTAATTATGACTATTCAATTTGGTGGGCAAGTGTTATTGCTTATCTACGGAAAAAAAAAAATAATAATAATAATAATAATAATAAGGCCTTACATGTGAAATTTTCAACGAGAAACATTTATTTCATTAAAAGTGTACAAATATGCCGTAGATATACCTAAATATTCACGACCCCTTTAATACACTGTAAAAATATTTTTCTAAGACAATTCTACTAAATCCTCGTGAAAGCATGTCCTATAACATAACTATTACAAGGATTCTTTTCAAAACTCCGTAAATGGTGGTACTCACGAGGCAAAATAAAGAATCCCCATAAATACTATGTCGTAATAGCCCACATTTCTTGTATTGCTTATAGAGTCGTAGTCGGTCATTCAGAGCAATCCGAGTGTGACAGCCCAAGTTTTACAACCCGGTGCGTCAGTGTTGAACCGAAAGTTGACCCGATAATGGATCCAAAATGCAGAAGCGGAAACTAGAATGAAAGGGTCGAATGGTACCCTGTGGCACCAATGACAATCAAAGGAACAAGATCTAGTTCAAACTAGACCAGGTACACCATTAAATGGCTAAAACAAGAATAACAAAAGCTAGAAGGAATGAGCAAAACAATAAAGGCCTGAAGAAACAATCAACCAAATAAAACCTACAAGGCATCTCTATTTCGGTTGACCGAAATGGAGTTTCGGTCTGCCGAAGTGAGCCAAGAAAGAAAGGAAATAATCCTTTATTTCGATCCACCGAAATGACAACCCGGTCGACAGATTTGAGGCTTAGAAGTGAAAAAGGCTATTGGAATTGAAATTTTACTATTCAATTGAAATTTAAAGGCCACCGGTCGACTAAAACAGGTCTCAAATGGATCCCCCATAGCATGATCAAATTGCATTGTATGCAAGTGTGTGATGATGTGAACATACATACAAGTGTAAAATAACATTTTAAACATGCAATAGTGACCTATGACCTTATTATAATTCATTTACAACATTTGACGTGTTAAACCGTCAAGTTAGAAAAATTACATTTCATAGGCAAAACATAAACATGACCACACTTGCATGTGAACAAGAATGCATTAACTTTGGGGCGAACAACATAAAGCTCCTCGTAGGAAATGATCATGCATCGACCTAACGTTTTACAAGTTTGAATGGTTTAATCATTGTGGTCCATTCCACCTAACGTCTATGTCAAGGGTGAGACTCAGGGAGAATCCTAAGCTACCTAAGATCATTTCTAGCATAAAACACATCATTTATGCAATTTAAATAACATAGGAGCATACTATACAAAGTAACAAGATATAGATTCTCAAAGTAATCAACTTTAAATCAAAAAGTATGAAGACAACTAAATATAACCATTTAGCATAATTAGAATTTCTAATTCCACAAATCAAGACATAGATTCTCAAAGTTATCAACTTGAAATCTAAAAGTGTGTAAACGACTAAAGTGGGTCATGCCACCTAACGTCTATGTTCCAAATGAATCTATAAGATCATTCCTAAGTCACATTTAAACAATAAAGCATAGATGTAATTAACAACATCAAAATTTATAATGATTCATTAAAAATCATAAAACATGTATGTACTTAACAACATTAAAAACATGCTATGATTCATTCAAAATCATAATGCATAAATGCACTTAATAACAATAAATCGCCAATAACCAAAATCATAAGTCACAATTAAACTTTGGTTGTCAACATGGAATTGAATATGAAATCAAATAGTGGAATACTTGGACATCACGCTCGGAATCCTGGCGAGACCTCAATGGTTATTCCGGGCACTAAACCCCTGGGAAGACCACCCTAGTGTGCACTATCTCAAATGGGGAGAACTCATACCTCCCGCACTAGAGCCAAACTCTAGCCATATCACAGTAACAATGTCCCAAGACTCCAAAATAAACCAAATAAGTTCACAACTTATACATACTTTATATAATGTATGGCGTCACCTTCAATGCATAAGAAATCTTGAAACCACAAGTTAATAGAAGCAACTTCTAAAACATGATTAAATCCATGGATAAACAAGATAGAGTTTAATTTCATCAAAATGACTAAACTCTCTAGATTTCAAATCATTTCCAATTGGCCTCAATTTAATATATGATAAAAGACATATCATGGTCATTACATATATCCACACAAAAGCTTAATTAGGCCCATGAAACCACAAAAATAGATTTTAATTATTTCTTTTAATTAAAGTCTATAGATTTCCAAACTCAACCAAATGCTCTCAAATTTCAGTATGTTAATAAACATGCCAAAACTTAATTTAGAAGTATAATACAACTCGAATTCATGCAAGGTATAGCCATGAACATTAATCTATCACAAAAGATAAATATTAATTCAAAAGAGTAATTCTTATTTAATTAATCCCTATTTAATATATGTTAACAAATATATTAAAACAAGATTTTCCAGCATGCCACAATTCAAATTCAAGTTACACATCAACATGAATATTAAATCTTACATAAAGAATTAATTATTACAATTCTCTAGATTTGATACAAGGCATGCATATATGTTGTATAATCATGAAAACATACAATACAACTCACAAATAATCATAAAACATTCCCTATCTCCATTTGAGATGAAATCTCAAATCCCCACCAAAATAAATTGGCTCCGAATCCGACGAAACTTCTAAGTTTTGTCAGGGACAACACCACGAACAAGAATCTGAAGAAAGCCCCATCAAAAACACATCTTGACTTCAAACCCGAATTCAAGAAATGGCCAAAACTGAACTCTAATAAAGGCAAAAGGAAGAGCACGACAAGGGGAGCAATAAACACTAAGGCACTACCATGATTTGACAAAGAAATGAAGCTTAAATGAGGAGAGAGAAGATGGCATCCTCCCTTGTGAAGCCATGGAAGCTTTAGGTCGTGCATGGTGAGTGGGGAAGATAGAAAACAAAATATCTCATCCCCCTTTTATAGAAATCTTAAAAAGTGCCCCGAACGGGCCTCGCTAGGTCCGAAAAAGTGAAATTTGAGCAGACGCGATCAAACGGAAAAACTCCATGAATGAAAAAGATTTAAAATGAGAAAATAAGAACAACAGAAGAAATGGCATTAAAAGCTGAGTCCCAAATAGAAAGTTATGTCCAAAATAAGTTTGGCTCAAACTACGGCCAGAAACCTTGAAGCTGGAAAAAATCGACCAGAATAAAATTGTAAGAGTCTATGACTTGACGAAATGTCAAAATGAATTCCATACAAGGATCCAAGCCCAAAATAAGACATTGAGCAATAACTTTCATTAATTGCATAATGGCCCCTCTAAAAAGTGAAAACTACAAAACTGCCCTAAAATGAAAATATCTTCCAAAAGATATTTTTTTAAATACCCCTAAAATAAAATATCTTCAAATGATATTTACAAAAAGCACCCCGAAAAAAGGAAATAATTATAAGAAACTGTGCATCCATGCCCCTATGGACATCGAGACCAACCAAAGTACTTTCTTACAAAAGTAAAGATACCTATCTCATGGAAACCACTGAGAATGAAGATACGTGAAGTCAGAAACCAACTTCGAACACAATAAGTGTGGTTATGCAAATAAAGCGACAAACGGAGAAAAGACAAAGTAGGGAAAATGACGAAATAGGGAAAAAGATGAAATAGTGAATAGTATCGAAAAACGAAAAATGTGAAAATGACTCGGTCCTCAAAGAAAGTTGTCAATCCACAGAAAAGAGTCTTGGATATCCCTCCAGAGCACTCAAAATGACACTAAGCAACTTGAAACTGAACTCAGAAATGAAAAGATCAACGGCAAAAATAATAATAATAATATCCATGAAAATCTGAGAAATGGAAAGGAATGAAAATGACCGGGTCATTACAGAAGTAAATCTTGATCGATCGAGCACTATTCAAAAAAAATATATAAATAAATAAGAAACAAAAAAATGTGCAACCTTTATTTCTTTGCATTTTCTTTCCTTGCATGCTTATCAATTTTATTTTTGTGTGTTTGTACATACTTGTTATGTCTAAAAAAGAAAGTTTTATTTTGATTTTTCTTGCATCTTTTCTTACTTTTTATTTTTCATTTCTTATATTATACATATATTCTTTCATTACATTTTACTTTCTTTATTTTTCTTTTTATTTTGTTCATGCTTTTTATTCTTTATTTTTCTTGCATTCTGTATATACTTGCTTTCATTAAATGAAAAATATAAAAAAATTCACCATTGTGCCTTTATGTGTAGTCATGCTACTTTCATATTTTTCTATTGGAATTGATCTTATATCTACCTTTCTTTTTGTGCTATATTGCATTAGAATGTTTGATTTGGTTATCTTTGTGACGACCCTAGTTTTATAAGCCAATGCATCCTGTGATGAGCCGAAAATTGACCCGATAATGGATTCGATTGCAGAAGTGAAAAGAGAAAACAAGACTCTGAGAAGTCAAACTGACCTTCCATGAGGTCGTCGAACTCAATTACAAGTGATGCGGAAGCAAAAGATCAAAAATATGACAAATAAGCCCCCAGGGGCAAAATGGTAGTTTTTGAAATATATGAACTCGGGTGCCACCGAGTATACAGCTAGAAATACAATGAAAAACTAATTAAGATGGACTCAAGAATCGCATGATTCGGAGTCCGGACGAAGGAGATACGGCATGACGAAGAAAAACGAGCACTTAAGGCAAAAAGGGTAAACTGGTAATTATCCAAGAATATATAGGTGCAACCAAGCAAACCATTGGAAAAACAGCGTAAAATTAGTTAGGTTTTAAAAAAATTTCACTCGATTTGGAGTCCAGATGAAGGACAACGAGCAAAAACAAAAGTTGACATCATGACATCGAGACGAGCACCCCGATAAGCACCATGACATGCAAGGAAGGAAAATAATTCAGCCAGAACTGAGAGCCGAAACGAGGTCCGTAATGAGTTTTTCTGGAAAAAAATGAAGAAGAAACCCCCCCTAAAATCGATTTTTCCACCCTACAGTGTGGATGGAAATGAAAAAACTCATTAAAAAGTCCTTAAAATGCCCCAAAATCAGAACTGGACAAGAGGGCAAAAGCTGCTGCAATGACTGTCCTGATCTGAGAGCAGAAACGGGTTAAAAGATGAATTTTTCTAGAAAAACACGAAAAAGACACCCCTCCTGAAATTAAATTTTCTACCCTTGACCTGAACAGAAATAAAGAAAATGCACTAAAAAATACTCAGAATGCCCCTCCATGAAATCTGGTAGTGAGGGTGAAAAAGCTGCTAGATTGTAAATTGAAAGCTGGACTTTGTGAGATGACATTTTCTAGAAAAACACAAAAAAAAACACCCCCTAAAATCACGTTTTCCAAGTGACCATATGAAGACTAGAATTTATTTCCTGAAAAAAAGCCCCAGAATGCCCTAAAATTAGATTATGCAAGAAAATTATAAAATGAGTCCATAGGAGGCTCAAATCACAAAGGAAAGGGTTTGTCTTCAAAATGATCATGCACACAAACGTAACTTACCTATTAAGATGTGCTACGATGGTCCATGGCTTAAAAATACCGGCGA
>JAOTQH010183083.1:0-14781 GCA_025631255.1 Cornus kousa
ATCTATTACACTTCACACAATCTCCCCCTTTCCATCTCTCTAACTTCTATTTATAGAAGTGTACATTTGCCCTAAAACCTCTCCCAAAACTCTCAAACCTGGCCAATCTTCAATGGGTCTTTTCATTCGACCATAGTGAATGAAGGCCCCTTTTGTAATGCCGAAGAGGTTGGGCTTGGAGGTGGTTCAAATGACCTTTGGGCCTAGTGGACCGGGCCCTTTATGGCCAGTTCGTTTTCGGTACGCTCACCTGCCCCCTAATCTCTCCCTAATTAATTAGGATGAGATTAACGAGGGGATGTAATCTTGACGTGACAGCTCGATGCGATGTCGTGGGGAAGCGGACGGTAAGCGCAGAGATCAATGCTTCGAAAACTGAAGTTTCATCATTGCTATGACGCCTCGGTCAACGAGAATGCCTTCTTTAAAACCCTTGGTCCGTGCCCTCAGATCTCTCTTATGTCTTCTTCATCTCTTCTTTAAGCATTTCATTTTTCTCTAGCAACGAGGAAGTCTTCTCCGGCGAGCCTTTCTTAGAGATTCCGCATCCTCAACTCTCTGCAGTGACTTTGTTGATTCCACTCTTTAAGGTTAGTTTCGACATCCTCTTATTTCTTAAAAGGTTCTTTTTTCTTTCTTCTCTTTTAAATTTAAGGGTTCCTCTTGCTGTTGCCATGGCGATTGACGTAGAATCTATTTGTGCAAAGTAAGAAATCCCCGGCGACGTTTTCATTAGAAGTTACCCCAAGAAACTCCATGTGAGAACGGGTGAGGGTCTCCTTTAAGGGGAGATCCTCTTTTCTCCCCTTCATTTGAACGTGATTAGATTCCCTCTGCACCCTTTCTTTTCTTATATCTTTAACAAATTAAACCTCTCCCCACTTCAAGTGAACCCTAACTTCTTTAGGATTATGTTAGTCCTTCTGATCATGAATGATGACAAAGACTTGGAGCTTGACCTTCTGGATCTTCTCATGTGTTATAGGATCTGTAAAATTAGGCAGGATGACATGTACTACCATCTCTTCCCTATTGCCAAACGGTCTATCTATTCAGACAAGCCTGACTCTGAGAAGGGTTGGAAGAAAGACATTACAGGGGTTAGAGGGGCTTGGCAAACTCCATCCTCTAGGAACTTTCCCATCCCGACCGTCTTTAGCGAGTGTTCTGCCCCCTTGTATGTTAAATTTAGAAAACATAAGAGCGAGTGTAAGTGCAAAATTTGTCTCCCGCTACTCCTCTTTCGTTCGTCATTCTTTGGTCATCCCTTATGACGACTTGAGTTACGGCGTTTGCAGGGCTAGGCTCTGTACTTTGGAAGAGATAGTGTGGACCAGCATCCTTTCATCCTCTGAGCTACTTACTCCAGAAGCCCTCAACAACATATCATTTCTAGGGCTCTACATGGACGAGCTACAGATCCCCTCGTTCGGAAGGAATAAGGATCCTCCTAGGGATGTCCCTGCCACTACTCCTAGCTCTGAGAATCCTCCCACTGTCCAGGAGACTGCCCTGGCGAAGGAGAAAGGAAAGAGACCCCTATCAGAGAGGGGTTCTGGGTTTGACTTGGATGATGTTCCCTTGGCACAAAGGGTTCGGACTCCTGGGGCGACTGAACCCAACACACAAAAAGAGTTGCCCACTTCTAGTGGCGCAACTAGGGGAGCAGAGGGGACCTCATCTAACCCTTCGGCAGTGATCCCATGGACTCCTAAATTTGTCCGAGTGGACGAATTGGTTGTTGCCCCCAGCGACACCATGTTTAAGAGTGGTCCGACCGCTCTTTCATACTGCACCCATCTGTGGACTCCACAGGATGTGAAGGTCTAGAGGGAGATGTCCAGGAAGAACATGTATACCCGATTCCCAATCTCTGCTATGGAGGTAACTTGTCACTTGACTCATATTTACCTTTTCTTTTTCTTTTTATCGCTTTAACTCTGTTGGGCTCACATTGGGCATAATAGCTTTCTTGTGTTTGTATACAGACCTTGTTTGGGATGGTCACCTTACAGAGGTACCTAGAGATAGCTGATAAGTAGGTGCTCAACTTCTTTAATAGGTACAAGGTGGTGTCTTGAGACCTGAAGAAGGCACAAACCAAAGAGAAGGAGTTGGAGCTTAAGCTCTCAGCCCTTCAGAAGGAAAGGGATGATCTCCAGAACGCCATAGAGACCGAGCGGGCTACTAGGTTTGTTTTAGAGAAGAAGTCCTCGGATGATCGCACGACCCTCCTGGGTGTGTGATGAGCAGAGTTGAAGGCGGGGTTAAGGCTTTGCATGCTCGCTTCTCCCGGGCCGGAGCCCTCCGATATGCTGAAGGGTACAAGGACGGGTTCACAGACTGTTCCCCCCTGAAGGGCAGAGGAGCTCCTATAATGGTCTGAACGACTGCGACCGCGATCTTCAGATTAACCCGCCCGGTAGGTATATCGACCCAACTCCTGATCAGGCCAAGCTAGTCTTCAGGGAGTGCAAAGAGATTATGACCTCTGGGGTCATCCCTCCTGTCCCAACCATTCAGCCTCTGAACACTGCTCTTGCTCCTTCTGCCACATGTCAGGGGAATGGAACATCTTTGGCCCATGCTTCTGATAGCTAGGCTCAGACGCCTGAGGATATTGTTCACGTCGACTCTCCATCTTGAGGGGATGAGGTGGTGGGTGGAGGACATTCGGGATGATGCAGGATTAATCCGGGAGGATAAGAGGACTAATTAGGGACTTAGTAATTTTCTGTTATTATTTATTTATTTATTTTTAAATATGATTTTTGTAAGGTTGAAGATGCCTATTAGTGTAACCTCTGGAACTTTATCAATGAAAGGACCCTTCGGATTCAATTTGCTTTTACAAATTCCTGTAAGTGTTTGGTGCTTGGCTCACTTATCAAAAAAAAAAAAAAGTGTTTGGCGCTTGGCTTATAGTGCCATTTGTCACTGATATTTATAAATATTCACAAGTGTTTGGCGTTCGACTTGGTCAAGTGCTTGGCGCTCGGCTAGAATGTCACTTGCCACTAAATTAGTTAAGTTCTTGGCGTTCGGCTTATCGTGCCACTTGCCACTGACTTGGTTAAGTTCTTGGCGCTCGGCTAGAATACCACTGACTTAGTTATTAATATTCATATGCTTGGCGTTTGGCTTATAGTGCCACTTGCCACTGACTTGGTTAAGTTCTTGGCGCTCGGCTAGAATGCCACTTCCCACTGACTTATTTATAAATATTCACAAGTGCTTGGCATTCGGTTTATTGTGTCACTTGCCACTGACTTGGTTAAGTTCTTGGGGCTCAGTTAAAATGTCACTTGCCACTGAATTAATTAAGTTCTTGGCGTTCGGCTTATAGTGCCACTGACTTGGTTAAGTGCTTGGCGCTCGGCTAGAATGCCACTTGCCACTGACTTAGTTATAAATATTCACAAGTGCTTGGTGTTCGATTTATAGTGCCACTTGCCATTAAGTTTGTTAAGCTCTTGGCGCTCGGCTAGAATGCCACTTGCCACTGACTTATTTATAAATATTCACAAGTGCTTGGTGTTCGGCTTATAGTGCCACTTGCCACTGACTTGGTTAAGTTCTTGGCGCTCGGCTAGAATGCGACTTGCCACTGACTTAGTTATAAATATTCACAAGTGCTTGGCGTTCGGCTTATAGTGCCACTTGCCACTGACTTGGTTAAGTTCTTGGCGCTCGGCTAGAATGCCACTGACATAGTTATAAATATTCATAAGTGCTATGCTCAGGTTTCTTCTTTCTAAGAAAACTTCTCTCTTTATAGATTTTTGTTGCTTAGTGCATTTACATTCACATAAAGGGAGATAGTTAATTGACAATTTCGATCTACTGATAATACCTCTTCAGATACGTGGCATTCCATGGTTTGGCAACCTGTCTTTCGGCTAATGTTTCCAACATGTATGCTCCCTTCCCTACGGCTTCTGCAATTCTGTACGGTCCTTCCCATGGCGGCATTATCTTCTTGGTGATGCCCACCACTCTCTTCAGCACTAGATCTCCAGGAGCAAACCCTCTATGTTTCACTTTTTTGTTGTGACTATTCACGGAGTGTCTGTTGGTATGAGGTGAGCCTGACTGCTGCCGCATCTCTCTTTTCTTCTTGGAGATCAAGGTTAAGTTCTAACATTCTGTCATTACGTTCTTGGTTCCATGTTATGCTCCGAACGGTTGGCACTATGTGCTTGACCGGTATCACTGCATCCGTGCCATATGCCATAGCGAATGGACTTTCACCGGTCGGTCGTCTTGGGGTTGTTCGATAAGCCTGCAAGACGTTCAGGAGTTTCTCAAGCCAATTGCCTTTTTCCTTTTCCAACTTCTTCTTTATGCAGCTGAAGATTGTTCTGTTTGTGATTTCAGCTTGCCCATGTCCTTATGGATGGCTGACTGCTGCTAGCTTCTGATTGATCCCATGCTCATCCATTAATCTTCTCACATGCTGATTGTCCAAGTTGGTACCATTGCCCATAACGATTGACCTTGGTACTCCAAATCGACAAATGATGTTGTTCCAAATGAAACGCCTCACTTGTGTGTGTGAGTCACGCTGGGGTACGGTTTGTGATCTTGCCTTTGGTAGAGGGCTAACCACATCCATCCCCCATTGCGCGAAAGGCCCTGGGTTGGCCATTACATGCAAGTCTTCAGGTGGTTGGTGAATCAGTGGTCCGTATCTTTGGCACTTGTCACATCTCCTAGAATAGTCTTTTGCATCCCGTGACATGTGTGGCCAGAAGTAACCTTGGGTCATTGCCTTATGTGCTAGAGATCTTCCCCCCATATAGTTGCCACACACTCCCTCGTGAATGGTGCGTAAGATTTGTCTTGCTTCTGAAGGGGTCACACACTTCAGGTAGGGGCTGAAAAAGACCTTCTGTACAGTTGGTTGTGGATGATTGCATACTTACATTCGATTTGACCTTCCTTGCCTTATCCTTCGGCTTATAAGGTATGATGCATACCTGAAGACGTTCAGGATCGAGTGGCTCTTCAAAGATTGACAGTTGGTGCAGCACATCAACGGGCACTACCCTTGCCAGTGACTCTCCCGAACTGGACTTGCTGCAAGCTAGCTGGTCGGCATCTCCATTCTCCTCTCTAGGCAGTTGTGCGAACTTGACTAGATCGAACCCTTTTGCCTCTTGCTCTACAGTAGAACGGTAGGCCTCCATTATGTTGTCCTTGGTGCTTTATTCCCCAGTTACTTGCCTTATAATCAGTTGCGAGTCGCTGAAAGAGCTCAGGCTCTTGACCTTCAGTTCTTTGGTGAGTCTTAGTCCAGCTAATAGCAACTTGTATTCTGCTTCGCTGTTGGTTGCCTCAAATTCAAATTTGACTGCATGGCAAAGGTTTGTGCCCTCGGGGGTCTGCAACTTAACTCCTACGCCTACCCCTATCTGATTGGATGAAACGTCGACAAAGAGTTTCCATGGAAGATCCCCTGGGATCTCTTCCCTATCCTTTGTGTCACACACCAACAGGAAATCAGCTACTGCCTGGCCTTTTATGGCTGTTCGGGGCTCATAGGTGATATCGAACGAACTTAGCTCGATTGGCTACTTGGTCACTCTTCTTGTTAGGTTTGGCTTGTGAAGGATGTTCCTTATGGGATAAGTGGTGAGGACAATAATGGGGTGAGACTCAAAGTAGTGCCGGAGCTTCTTCTTGTTATGCACCAATGCCAATATAACTCGTTCGGCTCTCGAGTACCTTTTCTCGGGATCAACCATTGTTTTGCTGACATAGTATATTGGGTACTACCTTCCTTCCTCCTCTGGGACCAGGGCGGCACTGGTTGCAGCGTGTGACACTTTAAGATACAGGTAGAGCCCCTCATTTTGCTTTGGAGCTGGACTTCGCATGTACTCCTTTAGCCTGGTCAGGGCTTGCCTTCGTTCATCCCCCCAGGCTTGTTGCTCGTGACCTCTTATTGTATTGAAGAATGGCTTGCAATGGTTTGATAGCCTTGAGATGAATCTGCTAAGTGCATCTATTCTTCGTGTAAGAGCCTGAACTTCTTTAAGGGTCCTTGGCTCCTCATTTTGTATTAAGGCTTCAGCCTGAGCCGAACTTGCCTCGATCCCTCGGCTACTGACAATGTGACCCAGGAACTGTCCAGAGCCCACTCCGAACGAGCATTTTGCTGGGTTGAGTCTCATGCCATGCCTCTGCAGCACCTCAAACACATATTGCAGGTTTGCAAGGTGATCATCCTTCTTCATACTCTTTACGACCATATCGTCAATATATGCCTCCATAGATCTTCCCATTTGGCCTCTGAAAATTTTGCTAACTAGCCTCTGGTAGTTGGCTCCTGCATTCTTCTGCGCGAAGGGCATCACCTTATAGCAATAAGTTCCTCGTTCTGTCACAAAAGATGTTTTCTCCTTGTTATCTGGATGCATTGGGATTTGGTTGTAGCTCGAATAGGCATCCAGAAAGGTTAAATGCTCATAGCCAGTGGTTGAGTCTACCATCTGATCGATCTTTGGCAAAGGGAAACTGTCTTTAGGACAACCCTTGTTCAAGTTGGTGAAATCGATACAAACTCTCCACTTCCCGTTCTTCATCTGAACAACTACCACATTGGAGAGCCAAGTGGGGTACTGAACCTCTCTTTTGAAACCCGCTTCTTGCAACCTGTCTATCTCATCGGCTATAATTTGGTTCCGCTCTGGCGCAAACCTCCTTTGCTTTTGCCTAACGGGTTTGAAGTTTGGGTCAACGTTGATTGAGTGATATGATAGGGAAGGACCAACTCTTGGCATGTCTAAATGACTCCAAGCAAACATGTCTGCGTTCATGGTCAAGAGTTCGACCAACAGTCATTTTTCCTCCATGAGTCCATGGTAAGCTTTGACCCTATCCTGGTTGTTCTCTCGGGCATTAGAGGGTCAATCTGCACCTCCTTCAATGGTTCTTTGGTAAGGACCATTGGCTCTGCCTCCTCCCCAACTCCCTTGGGTGGAGGTCCCTGTAACTGCTATTTTGGACTCGCAGGACAGGCGATAGCCTTGCCCTTTCCATTGGCCTTAAGGGTCACAACATAGCACTCCTTCGCGGCCACCTGGTTACCATGAATGTCAATAACCTCATTCCCATCCAGACTCAAACACCTCATGACCTGGTGCAAGGTGGATGAGACTCCTTGGACTTGGTGGATCCATCCCCTCCCCATCAAGAGGTTGTAAGAAGGGTGTACATCCACTATGACAAAGCTCTCTCTTAAGTTCCTCCTCGCAGCACAGACCGGCAGCTCGACCACCCCAATGGGTTCTACTCGCTTTCCATCAAACCCTAGCAAGGGATTCCCTTGGGCTTGACCTACTTTAGGTCTATTATCAACTGTTTTGGCTACTACCTGGGTCAACAAGGACTCTCTAGAAGGTCGGCGCTGTCAAATCTGATTAGAGCTGTGTCGCCCTCCTGGCAGACCGTGTTGACACTACCGATCCTCCTCATTATGTGGGCTTGACGGAGGCGTGTCTGCCGCAATTCTTCTGACTCGTCCTCTGCCTTTGGTCTTCCGTGGATAACATTTATGACTCGGACCAGCTGAGCATCCTGGTAGTTCAACCTCTGGTTCCTCTTTACTTGGTCAACCGAACGGTTCTGCTCCTTTGCTTGGCCTTGGATATAAGTAGCAAACTCTTCTCTCGCAATTAGCATCTCAACCTGCCTCCTCAGGTTTTTGCACTTGTTTGTCAGGTGTCCAAAGTCGCTATGGAATGCACAGTGCTTGGATTGGTCTCTTTGCTCGAGTGGTTGCCTGATCGGTTTGGGTGGACGAAACATCATCTTATTCTCCTGGTACAGACGTGCCAAGGTGACTTTGAGGGGGGTGACCATTTTTTCTTCTCGTGGCCTCTTCTCTGCCCTCCATGGGACTGCTTGTGGCAGTGCTGCTGAGGGTTTCTGAGTTGTCATTCTGGCCTTGGATTTGTTTTCCACTATGACCATCTTCGTCTTCCTTGCGTTGACAGCCTCATCCTCTTCCAATCGTACATAGCCTGATGCCCTAGTATTAAGTTCATCCATAGTCTTTGGTGTCTGCACAACTAAGGATGTGTGAAATGGAGTTCCTCGAATCATGGCAGGCTTGAACGCCTGCACCGCTGATGAAGGGTGGCATTCGATTACCATACTCTTCTCAAGATTGAAACGGGTAAGGAAGGCCTGAAGGAGTTCGTCCTTTTATTGCCACATGGTGAATAGGCATGATATGCCTTTGTCCATTCGCCTATTGTCGAAATACTGGCCTATGAATAGGTCACAGAGGGCTTGAAAGCTCCCAACCGACCCTCTTGGCAGGTGCTTGAAGCAGTTGAGTGCCGGTCCGGTGAGGCTTATCGGAAAAACTTTGCACATCAAGGCATCATCTCCTGTATCTAGAGCCATCATGCTCGGTCGGATCTTTCGTCCTGTCGAACAAAGTAAAGCCCGGCATCGAAAACTTCCTTGGCTTTGGTGCATTCATGATCTCATCAGTGAACGGTGAGTCGGTCGTCGGGGCTAACGTCCGAAGGGCCTCGTTGTCCAATGGTGGTGCTTTCTACTCGATCTGTTGCTTCTCGGTGTTCCTCTGGTCCTGGGTGCTCATCGTTGACTAACGCATAGCGTCGAACAGTCTATCTGTTGTTGACTCCTTCTGCCATGAAGGAACAGTCTTGTTGCGCTCGATCTCGTCTTCCTGCCTGGGTCTTCCGTGATACGGGTCCATATAATCGGATTCTTCTCTTTCTACTTGACGGTTGATGCTTGGTGGCACCACTCTTTCGTCTATTGGTGGTGGTCGGGGGATCGACGAAACCTCTCATTGTTCCAACCAGGCCCTGAGCTCTGCGTTCTCTCGCCTTAGGGTTTCAATCATGCTCATCAACTTATTGTGCCTTGCCAGCTGCTCGTCCTCCTGCTGTCGGGAGCCTTCTCCTCCGATCATTGTTCCCAAACGGAGTTGTGTCATCTATTACTAAAAATCAATCGGATCTACTCTTCTTTCCCACGGACGGCGCCAGATGAAGGTGCAAGAAATTTCTCTCTGTATTAGGAAAGTAATCTATTACAGTTCACACAATCTCCCCCTTTCCATCTCTCTAACTTCTATTTATAGAAGTGTACATTTGTCCTAAAACCTCTCCCAAAACTCTCAAACCAGGGCCAATCTTCAATGGGTCTTTTCATTGGGTTGTAGAGAAAGAAGGCCCTTTTTGTAATGCCGAAGAGGTTAGGCTGGAGGTGGTTCAAATGACCTTTGAGCCTAGTGGACCGGACCATAAATGGATCAGTTCATTTTCAGTACCCTCAAGTGGTGTTTAGGTATAATTAGGAACCTACATCCTATTGTATAAGGAAACTGTTGGAGAATATTTTAGGAGTGATTTTAGCTTATGATATAATATTGATTGGAGCGATTTATGGGATTCATTTTAGGAATCCTCCGTCATTGTATTTTCCATAATTATCACTTGTATTCTTTCACCTGTAAATAGAGGTGCTTATTGTAAACAATCTTAAGAGAGAATATAATAAGAGCGATGTAGCCCTTTCTGCTCTTTGTGCCATGGATGTATGCTATAGTGGCTGAACCACATTTATCCTTGTGGTGTTTATTTTCTCTCTCTCTTTTCAATTTTAACTTGGTATTAGAGCAGGTTTATCATACCCTACTATATACTCTACTCGTCTCGGATCTTCGGATCAACTCATCTCGGATTTCCGGATCAACTTGCCTCAGGAACAACTCGTCTTGGATTTTTAGATCAACTCTTCTCGTACTCTTGACAACTCCGTGTTTTGTTTAAAGTTGGACACTTGAGGAAAAATCTCCATGTTCCAACTTGGGGGGCAGGGGGGGAATATTACAAAGATTTATGGGTTTGATTTTAGATATCCTCCATCAATGTATTTTTCATATTTATCACTTGTATTATTTCATCACCTATGAATAGAGGTGTTCATTGTAAACAATATTAAGTGAGAATATAATAAGAGTAATGGTCCTTTAGGCTTTTTGTGCCGTGGATGTAGGCCCTAGTGTCTTAACCACGTTATATTGTTGTGGTGTTCATTTTCTATTTCTCTCCAGTTTTAACAGAAGCCAAGTGATAGTAATTAGGAAATCTTATTTGGGTAAACTAATGTTCCTTTATTTATAAATGTTAATTTAAGTAACAGATTTGATAGCATAATATATAGTTCACATCAACCTCCACATACTGTAAGGTGAGATCACATATTCACCAATTGGATCCAAGGAAAACTATTAAATTTAGTTAGAGTAAAATTCAGTTGCTCCTTATAATTATACATATTATCACGAAACAGAGAATCTCAATGTGGAAGGGGTTGAGTTCTAACCACAACTCCTACTATGACTGGTACTGTGATTCGAAAATTGCTGATATAGAGTGCAAAATGCAAAAACCCCCTTGAGCTTTCTCTGATTTGCAGATAAACCCCTGAAACATTTTTTGCGAATAACCCCCTATACTACATGAAAATGTGGAAATTACCTCTTGCCGTTTATTTTCTGATAGAAAATGGATGATAAAGAAGTCATTTGCACATCACATGACATGTTAATGTCATATTTTGAGATTTTGATCAATATATCCTTTTCTATGGACTATATTACTTTTGGACAAACATACATGGGGGATTCATCATTATTACGGAATATAATCTGTGTATAATTTATCCATTGAAATCTTAATTTGCAACTCTACTTGCACCAGTATTGGAGCTTTTCACTGGATTGATCGTGCTTCAACATCTTTACCACTTACTGGCAAAAGCAGGTGATAGTTCACTAGATCATTCTGAATTATGCAAGTGGCATTTTCTTGTTTTTCCTCTTTTATTATTCCTCACCTGACAGTAATGACTCTTATTTTCTTCACATTTTCAAATCTTTTACTGGATATGTGGTTCAGAGTTGCTGTTGAAATACTTATATTGATTATCACATCCTCTGTATTTTGTAGATTCTGCTACTTTATAGGTAGATTATTTTATTGTTATTTTATCACTTTTCTATCCAACGGATTGGATTACAATTAGAGGAGAAAAATCCAAGTAACTATGCTCATTGCGGATTGTGTATTGAATTGGAAACCCTAGATGTGATCCCTAGCTTCTCTTTCTCTTCTGATTTTTATTTGGTTTTGGCACTTAATGACGTATTAATTTACGGCCAGACCTTATTAACCCTTGCTTCTTTAAGACCCTATTTGACGAGCCCTCACCCTTCCCCCTTTTAATTAATCAACCCTAGCTACACAAAAAGCACACTACCAGTTCTTTACTGTTAAAGGTATTATTCACAGCCCCAAATACTAATTTATCTTTTATATTAATGACTTCTTAATTAAACTATTTAATCACAAAAGTATCTATTATGAAAATAATGTACTTAATAAATAAAGATATTATATTATTCACCAAAACTTACCGGCTGGGTTTCTCGTGATCAAAATAATCAAGTCAATAATACATGACCGAGCATAAATGCCACCTAGCATAAATGTCATGTTGAGAATTCTTTTACAAACTTCCACATATTAATTAATAATTACCCAAAGTACACAATATTTGGAACTAATGGTCCTCTGAATAAATCAAAGTAATTACTTAATTAATATGTAAGTCTATTATTCTCTCATACTTGAGAGTAATTAAGCTTGGATCCTGTCCTATGAGGACAAAACTTGTCCTGCAATCTGACGTGGCCCTATCAAATTTTTACACCTGTCATAATCTGATATAACATTTAAAAAATGGGCAATTTGGATCAACCTGGATACCCGGATAGAATCTAATTAGAAACCCATTTTTTTTTCTCTCTCTCTTCTTGGCTTCCTGGTCCTCTTCTTCCTTTCTTTTTCTCAGCAGTCCCTTGAGCCTCCTTTTGAGCCATTTTCACCTTTGTCGCCGCCGTTCCATAACAGATTTAATCATATCCAAAATCATTGACCCCCATTCACTGATCAGAAATTCAATCATTTTTTTTAACAGTTCGCATATGTATTTTAAATCCACAAATTTCCCCAAAAAAACTTAATTTCCTTTTTCTTTTTGATAATTAACAACACAGACACTTGCAATCTTGCATCCCAACAGGGACTTGAGCCCTGCACTATAATGAAAGAGTGCCTAGATCGCCAATGAAAATTCTCAATTAAAACCCATAAACAACTTCAAAACAAATGTATAGCATGCAGAAGAAAATAATCATATTCTATGACTTACAATGACAGAAAGAGGTGGTGACGAGAAGAAACCCAGGGGGCCCAAAAGCGCGCCATGTGAGAGTGCCAAGCAAGAAGGTGTTCCCAATGCCGGAGAGAGACAACCCAGATGCGAGAAGCGGAGAACCCACAACGAAGATCGTGAGATTGCAGAGGAGAGCGGATTGCCAAGAGGGAGGCTAAGATTGGGCCAAATCTATTGCTCTCTAAACGAACCCTAGAGCAGAGGTGGTTGCTTGAGCTTTGACCACCATTTTTGGAGTTCTGAAAGTTGGAGTTGGCTTGAGATTTAGGGTTTCTGAAAGGGAAAGCCAAGAAGAGAGAGAGAGAGAAAAACATGGGTTTCTAATTGGATTCTATCGGGTACTCGAGTTGATCCAAATTGCTCATTTTTTTAATGTTATATCATATTATGATAGGTGTCAAATTTTGATAGGGCCATGTCAGATTGTAGGACAAAACTTGTCCTCATAGGGCAGGATCCAAGCATTGCCCTAACTTAAATAAGGTGAAATCATAAAGACGGCTATTTTAATTCCAAGAACTTATTCTCGATCTAGTTCAATGTGTTATATCAGAATAAAGTGACCAACTCATCTTCAAGGGGTGTGAACTAACACTTTTATGGCAAACTAATATCTATGATTGATATATCCTATGCCTTTATCTCCATTGTTGATGAACATAAATCATTTAGTATTTGTCAAAGGAGCCTTGACTAACTCTAGAGTCAAATCAATACAATCATTCACTATATATATATATATGTAAGCATGTGAACCATAAAATCAGACATTCATAAATAAATAAAATATATCGAATACATTCAGTTATTGGCTTAAAGAGCACAACCAATCCCATCAAAAAGTAGATATAGCGGGCAGTCTATCCACACCTCTGCACATTCTTCTACCAAACCTCTGTAGTGTAGTCTGTACCATAGTCAACCTTTCACACTAACTAAAGAGCAAGTGCCTTTTGCATTAGGTAATAGAAAGAACATCAGCGAGTGGCACCTTAACTGAAGTAGATGATTGGTTTGTAAGAAGATTAGCTATTTTACTCGACCATGAGTGGCATACTTGAAATGGTGTACTTGTGGAGCAAGGTACATTGTGTTGACTTTAAGCGATAATCAATTCTAGAGTAAAGTATAAGAAGAAGAAGTAAAAGAGAAGAAAGAGGATGAGAGAAAGAGAGAGAGAGATGGGGAAAGGGAGAGAGAATGAAAGAATACTTTCATCCTTCAACCACATTCTATTAAACTAACAAGTTTTAGAAATTACACATAAGTTCCAACATTATATAAGTAATAACAAATAAGCCCCTGACAACACTCCCCCTCAAGCTGGTGCAAAGATATCTATCATGCCCAGCTTAACTAACATATTTTGCAAGCAAGTCTTGCTCACACCCTTAGTCAAAACATCAGCACCCTGATCATGTGTGTTGACGTATGGAGTACAAATCAGCCCAAGACGAAGCTTTTCCTTGATGAAGTGCCGATCGACTTCAATGTGTTGTGTCCTGTCATGTTGAACAAGATTATGGGCAATGCTAATAGCAGCCTTGTTGTCACAATACAACTTCATTGACTCATGAATAGGATAACCCAACTCACCCAAACATCGTTCGTAGCCATAACAACTCACAAACTCTGTGCCATGGATTTGAACTCAGCCTCTGCACTAGATCTAGCTACTACAGACTGTTTCTTACTTCACCATGAAACAAGATTACCTCCAACAAATTACAATATCCTGAAGTAGATCGTCGATCTATCACATACCCTGCCCAATTAGCATCAGTATAGGCTTCAACATGCAAGTGGCCATGACGGCCAAACAATATCCCCTTACTAGACGAACCCTTGAGGTAGCGAAGAACATGATGAGCTACCTCAAGGTGAGGTGTAAATAGAGCATGCATAAACTAACTAATCACACTAACAGTGTAGGCAATATTTGGGCGCGTAAAAGATAGGTAAATCAGTCTCCCAACTAATCGCTGAAATCTCCCCACATCGTCTAATGGGTCTCCATCTACATCATTAAGCTTATGGTTCTGCTCAATGGGAATATCAATAGGTCTACATCCAACCTGCTTGTTTCAACCAACAAATCTAACACATACTTTTGTTGAGAAATGAACACCCCTTTCTTGGATCTGCACACCTCAATGCCAAGAAAGTATCTCAATGATTCGAGGTCTTTAACCTCGAACTCTGTCCCCAAGAATGACTTCATTCTATGAATCTCTTCTGAATCATTTCCAGTGATAATAATATCATCAACATATACCATAAGGGCAGTGGTGCAACCCTGGTGCTTCTTGATGAAGAAAGTATGATCTGCTTGCCTCTGTGTGTACCCCACTCTTTTCATAGCAATTTTGAACCTCTCAAACCAAGAACGTGGCGACTGCTTTAACCCATAGAAGGATTTATTTAGCTTGCACACTAAATTCTGACCATTGGCAAGCTTAAACCCTGGTGGCATAGTCATATACACCTCTTCCT
>JAOTQH010183300.1:0-14773 GCA_025631255.1 Cornus kousa
AGCTTCTCATGAACATAACATCAAACACTTGGCATGCTATAGATGGTAATGACATGAGTGATAACTTCATAAGTTTAACTAAAGTAAACAAGATATTTCATTTCAACATTTACTTTCATTTTTACATCCATAATAGCACCAATATCATATTTCAAAACATCACTTCCTCATAGGCTTTTTATCAAATACTTAACATGCATTTGACAATTGGAATCAAGATATGTAATCAAGTGTCTTCATACAACATAGTTGAAGCAATGATAGCATGGATATCATAAGTTCACCAACACTACTTAGCAATTGAATACATGTATTCATTCATAACATATTATAACTCAATTTCATAATCTAAGTAACATTTATTCTATTAAGAAGTAAAGAACACATTGTATGATCTTATAATTTTCAGCAATTTGCCTCCAACTTTGAAAATTCACAATAAATACAATTCTTAACCAAATTACATAAATCCAAAACCATTTGAATGCTTAAAGGCTAAACTTTGAAACCATCAATTTAGTTTTAACAAAATCCTTTCTCGATTAAGGCAGTCTGATGCAAAAGTTCAGAAAATTTTCTGCTCACAAACCAGAATTTCCAACTAACATTACCCAACTTAAAAAATTCATACCAAATTCATTTCTATCCCAAAACGCATGAAACCAAAGCCAAATGGAAGCTAAAAGGCCATACCTTCATGCTGTGATTTTGGTTTCGTAGGGCCCCTTGCCAATCAAAACAGTTTTAATGAAGAAAAGTCAGAAAAAAATTCTGTTTTCCAAAACAGATTTCCAGCAGCTAGTTCCCAAATTAAAAAATTCATAACAATTTCATTTCAAGCCCAAATTACATGAAACCAATGGCAAATGAAAGCCAAAAGACCATATTTTCATGCTATTAATTCATTTGAACAATATTCATCATCAAATAATTCAGTATAGGGCAGAACATTCACTTTCTACACTTGTAAACATGCTATAATCATAATAATCACATAAAACACTTACAGAACCAAAGCTAAGGTTGGTTAAACACCCTACCTCAATTATGGAGCAAAACCCTAATTTGTCACAAGATTGAAACTACTCCAAATCAAAATCCAAGACCATGGAAGTGTAGTGCTTGAAGAAACCTACAAACTTTGCAACTAGAGCTTGCCCAAAATCCAAGGGGAGCTAGGTCATTCCCTTGTCTAAAGCTTGCAACAATTGAGATGGAGGAAAAGAAATGAAGAAGAAGAAAGGGGGCGGGTCTTGGCCGAAGGCAAAAATGGGGGAGAAAATTGTTCCCCAAACACAGTCTCCCACTCTTATATAGTACAAGAGTAAGTGGGAAAGGGGTCCCACCACTATAATACTAAAAATGACCTCCCTGTCCCCATTCACACATAATACATGTACCTCACATACAAGGGCAACAAAATTAAAAATTTAAGTGTTTAATACATGATAAAATAAAAGAAGTGGGGTCGGGAAAATAACCTAACACGAAATCCAAACCTTCGCCCACACGGATACCTCTCGGGCCCATGAACCCGAAATGAACAAAGTGACTCTAAATGCATTTTCTAAGAGTCCGTGACTCGTAAGAAATGTCTAAAATGAATCCTGGAACCTCGTGGCACGCATCCCCATACATAGAAACACACAATGCACGAAAAACAAGAAATGCAGTAAAAGGAAAAATAACACTCGGTCCTCACAAACCTCCCCACCTTTAAGGGATTTCGTCCCCGAAATCCAATCATTCGTCACAACCCATGCTACTAGACATAACCAAAACTCTGAGAATAGTCCCATCCCCATGTCATTAGCACCTCAGTGCTCATGATCTCACCTGGATGCTGCTCACACGATACATCACTTCTAAATCAATCACATCACTCTAATCATGAACGGAAAAGGACACAAATCAGGCTCCTACTCAAGCCCCAAGTCTGGAAGCTAAGGTGAAATAATCCTTATTCAAGGTGATTACCACGTCCTATAAGGATCTAGTAGCTAGGGGTATGGTGTTCCCACATGGATGCAATTTCAATTTATGAGATTTCATGATCAGGCCTCACTCAAATAGCCATAACTCTTTTTGTAGATGGAATTTTTGAATGAAATCAATGTCATTAGAAAGCTGACTTCAAGCTTTTCAATTTGAGCACAAATTTAACCTAATTTGGGTTATAAATTGAGAGAGATATGGCCGTTTAAAGAAGGCATGACTAATCATGAGAAGTGCAGAAAGTGGCATTAGAACACAAATTTTGCATTACAAAAATTGGCGGCTAATTCTCCACATCATTCTTTATGGAACTTGTAGCTTCAGAATTTTCCTGTATAATGTGGTTTTTAATTTTTCTTGTATGACACACACACACACACACACACACACACACATATATATATGCCATAGATACTATTCTCTCACTTTCCTTGAATCATTGTTTCTTATCAGGTGGGCATTTCTTCTGGAGCAGCTGCTGCTGCTGCAATTAAGGTTGGAAAGAGACCTGAGAATGCAGGAAAGCTTATTGCGGTATGTATGTTTGAAGTATGTGCTTTTTTATTGGCATCTGATTGGAAGTCAATCTAAAGATTTAGAAGAAACCTTCCAAAACTAAAGTCGAAGTGTGAACACTTCAATCCTAATTATTAAGACACTTTTCTTTTTTCTTTTTTCTTTTTTTTTCTTTCTCTCATTCCACTTTTTCTAGGCCATATTTTCTATTATATCATTAACCATTATTATCTTTTCTCACTGCCTATGCCCATGTTCTCTTGGATTTCCTATTGTCTTTGTAGCACTTTAACTTCATTTTAGATTACAGCACTTTATTAGTTCATCCATAGATTGTTGCTGCACACGGTCAGACCACCTTGTACAACTTTCCTCATCTACCATGCGCTGATGTCAGTATGTAACTACTAGATTTTGCGAATGTGTTCCTTTTGTTCTTTATTCTCATGTAAACTACAACATGTCTCTCACTGTGGGATTTATTTACCCCTTGCATCATCTCTAAATTTGGAGTTGGCAAGTAAAATTGCAATTGTTGTTCATGAAAAGCTTGAGCTCAATCTGGTAGTGATTTCTTTGTCCTTTTTTTTAATTTTTTTTTTTTTATAAACTAATCAATTGAGCCCGAACTTTTATTATTAAAGCTCATTTGTACTAAGTTCTCCCCAAGCTCAGCTCGGTTAAGCCCGTGAATGTATTAGAATGGCTATTTTGCATCTTTGTTAGAGTTTCAAGGGTTGTTAAACCAACAAATTTATCTTTTTGGAGAGAAATAACTCTTTCGATAGCTAACACATTTAATGCTCGGTCAGAAGAAATAGTCAGGAAACACATGGAAGAACATGATTGTCTCAGGAGATGCGCTTGGTTCGACTAATTATTAAAAGATTACGTTGATTACTTTTGGTTTTCAAGTTTTAAACAAAATAGATGGGATTATGACGAGTACTTGGATTTAGTTTCAGTTTTTGAGACACAACACATGGGACACCTTACCTAGTCGAGCTTAAAAATAGCCGGTGAACATGCTGAGCCATGTCGTCCTAGGTTGGGACAGGCCTGGAGCTTGATTGGCCTAATACTTGGCTCGGCTAAGCTAAGCTTATTTGTAGCCTTATTGGCAGGATTTCAAACATAAAATTGTATAAAATTAATTGAAGAAGTTTTGATTAATGTAGTTCGGCCATCTTTTCCAGTTTTACACATTCATCTCATAACCTATCAAACGCTGTGGTTGAGAACTTGAAATGGTGGTTGTAGGATCTTTTTGTTCCATTTTTCATGTCTATATTCGTTTGCCACAGGCTTCGTTTTTTATATGTATGGATTTTGGCGCTACATTGTTCTGGATGTGCTTTGAACTTTGGCAAAATGAAAACCAACTTATTAAAGTTTTAATCCACTCAAAATTTGTCTTTAAGATGGTGAAAGCAGACTGAATCTGGTTAACATGTAAACATTATCATATCAAAGTCCTCTTTCACGACTAGTCACGTAATCTATTTACCAGATACGGGTACATTTCTAGGTGTTTGATCCTTGAAACTTTCGAATTATAGGATACGAGGACACTGCTGAAGTTTCGAAGTGTAAGAAAATTGAGTAGGATATTTGTAAAAGAAAAATATTGAGAGGAATCGTGAATATGATTTTTTTTTTTCTTTAATTTAATTGGGGATTTTTAAAACTACTTAATGTTGAAGGGCTTAAATGTAAGCCCAAAGAAATATAACATCAGCGCTGATTAGGTTACGAAACCCTCCATCTTTGAGCCCTAGCCGCTGGCTGAGAGAAAAAACCGTAGCCACCATGTTTTCTGACGCCAACAACAAAGTGAAATCATCTCACAAACCATTCATTCTGTAGAGATGTATTTTGTAGCCTTTACAACATCAAATATGTTGAAATCATCAAATTGAAATGGTATTTATGGAATATTTTCCTTCATTTCTTCACTCCTTTGCTTCCTTCCTGTCTTCTTCTCTTGCCCCATCTACACCTGTGTCCATGCCATTTCGTGGGCAGGTGCACATCTGCAAAAAAAATTGTGGCGACCTTGTGAGCGAGTGCAAGAGGCACCGACAGACTACCACATTGGGTGAGCTGCAGGTGCACAATCCCACATCGCCTGGGTGTGGAAAGGGGAAGTGCTATATATGTTGGATTTGTACACTCCAATTGGTATGAGGCCTTTTGGGGTGAAACCCAAGAGCAAAACCGTGCAGGCTCAGGCCCAAAGCAGACAATATCATACTATGTAGTGGAGTGGATCATTACAAATAGTATCAAAGCCTGATCCAGCTGGAAGTATGGTCAATGAGGACGTTGGTCCCTTAAGGAGGGGGGGTGATTGTGGCGATCTTGTGGGCAGGTGTGTCGTGAGCAGGTGCAAGAGGCACTAACAAGCTACCACACGGGGTAAGTTACAGGTGCACAATTCCACATTACTTGGGTGTGGAAAAGCGAAGTGCTATATATGTAGGATTTATACACTCCAATTGGTATTGAGGCCTTTTGGGATAAAATTCTAGAGTAAAACCGCAGGGCTCGAGCCCAAAATGGACAATATCATATCATGTGGTGGAGTAGGTCGTTACAAATGGTATTAGAGTCTGACCTAGCTGAAAGTGTGGCCAACGAGGGCTTTGGGTCCTTAAGGGGGGTGATTGTGGCGACCTTGTGGGTGGGTGTGCCGTGGACGGTTGCAAGAGGTACTGACAAGCTACCATGCTGGGCGAACTATAGGTGTGGAAAAAGGAAGTGCTATGTTTGTAGTATTTGTACACTCAATTGGTATGAGGCTTTTTGGGGTTAAACTTAAAAGCAAAACAGTGCGGGTTCGGGTCGGGCCCAAAGTGGATAATATCATACCATGTGGTGGAGTGGGTCATTACCGGTTATGTATCCCCGAGTTAATTACACCTACCAATTAATGTTCCTACATTTCATGTCGTTATCTCATTTCTCTGTCTTGCGATTATAAGATTTCTTATTTAAATGAGAATTCATCAAAGAGCTTTGATATAGATTTTACAACCGGCTATCCGTCTGACACCAACCTGCCTCTGTTGACATCAGGCTGTTGGTACGGGCAATGGGAGAGTCATTTAGCCTAAGTTTATGTTTCCTTCTTAGCAATAAAGTACACCAGTTTTCTAAATCAACATTAATGCAATATATCAGATTCACACACAAAACATGAATCAAGGGACTAGAGATGTAACTGCTACTCAATCCTTGGTAAACAAACAATATATACAGCAAAGAACAGCAACAAAAACAAATATAAGCAATACATTCAACTAGATAATAGACCAAGAACACAAAATATAAAAATAATCACCAAATCAACAAAGTATAGATATAAGCAAATAGACACAAATAATCAACCAAGTATTAGCAATATAAGCAATACATGCAAATTCGAAGAGTGTATTGCAATAAGCTAATCAACAACAGGTCAAGAACGGAGAGAGGAGTGTGATAAGTACAATGAATCGTGTACATATGATTGATTCAAGACATCTGATGACGAGATCTTTCAACTAGAGAGGGTTCTGATGACGAGATCTTTGGTTGGCGAGATATTGACGAGGACTTGGACTAGGGGATCGTTTGGTGAGCGAGAAGTTTGACTAGTGACTAGTTTGATTTTCTTGTCCATTAGAAACCCTAGGTTTCACGACGTAGATGAGTGAGAGTATTGCATAAACTTTTATATGCATCTTTTTTCCTTTGGCAATGTATTCACAATCGGCTTCGCTACGAAAGCAGACAGAAAGAGATGGCAGAGTAAGCGCCTCGTCGATAAGGGGTGGAGCACCTTTGGAATGGTATAAGTTACGCATCAATTCATGATGCAACTTAAAAAGTCCTTGAAACCAACTATGCATTCTTTCAATTTATTCCTCAATATTTTCTAAATTAACAACTTAAAGAATAAAATGAGGAATAGAATAATCATTTAAATTTGAAGTTTCCTTCTACATGATTTAAAAGTTTCTTTCATGGTCAGATCAGATGAGAACAAATAACCCAGTGGCAGACCGATATCCAATTCAGAAAATGTATAAATTTATTAAATATACCTGTTTTGTTGGATGATCTCGAGGATTTTCCTGACCCTCGTTTGGAAAGAAAGTGGTGCTTGCTTTATGGAACTCCTAGGCAATGAAAAAGAGGCTCGATACTCAAAAATGGAACTTCGTAAGTCTTGAGACTTGGAGTTATTCCCCATAGTAGCAGTGGCACTCTATAGATTTAAAATAGGTAGATAATAACCATTATTTGTATCTTTTGTTATTTAATTGTGTTAAAAAATGTAAATGCTGTGGAGATTTTGGTCGTAGGAGATTTTGACCCTCATCAGCAGGAGAAGACTGCCTCTTCATCTTTATTTTGTTTTCTTGTAAATTTGCGAAGGGACATCACAGATTGATCTCTGAATTGTTGTGTTGACCGTTTTCATTGTTAAGTCGATGCACAATGACATATGTGAAATCAGAACACTAGTTTTAATAGCACAACTGATTGATATAGGGAAGGCTTGAACAAAATTTAGTGAAGCGGTGAAGGAAGAGTGCGAATCTAGAGGGTTTGGGCAGAATCTAGAGACCACTCAAGGAGGAAAAACCAGAAATCATAAGCACTTCCTTTTATACAGAATCTTGTGGATGATTTGGTTGAAATCTGGGAACTAAATGGGTTTGCTAAAGGATGCAACCAAAAAGGTCACCGGCCACATGTTTTGTGGCTTCCTAATTGACACTGTGGAGAACAAAATGGGATACATAAATTATTGTCATTTCTACGAGATGATTTATATTTCGCCTTCAAGGGAAATAATCTCTTTGAACTATTAGAATGGTAGCTGGGAAAAGAATGTATTGACCAATCAAAGGAAGAGAAATTCCAATGCAATTTTATTGCAGATTTTGATGTTTGAGATAGTGGTCCTTGTGATGAAGAGCTGCTTTTATGTGGCAGAGGGGAGTGCGTGCGATTGACTGTTAGTGTTGATGAGGAGGTGGGTTGGCGCCCTCTTAAGAATGATAATTTATCGTTGAGGATAAGTTTCCTGATGGAGGAAGTGGGCACATGCTACAGAAACCAGTTATTAGAAGTTCTCTCCGTATAAGATTAGAATTTATTAGTAATTTCTTGTGGATAAGTAGTGCTTTGGCTGTTATTGTGGTTAGTTTTTATATAATGGGGTTGGTGTCTTGTACTTTCCAGCAGAACTAACAAACTGATGGTCGAACGACCATCTTAAACAAATTTTTTATTTTTATTTTTTTTTCATAGCCAAGTTAATTATAGCAAATTGAGTTTTGGATTCTGCAATTTGAAATAGTTGTTTTAAACATGCTTTGTTCTCTTTACTTTTCATCGACTCATTTGAGCTTGTGAAATGCTGGCAGGTCATCTTTCCAAGCTTTGGTGAGCGATATTTGTCTACTGTTCTGTTCCAGTCAATCCGAGAAGAGTGTGAAAAAATGCAACCGGAGCCATAGAGATCCTTCTTTTTTTGTGAAGTCGCTGATTTGCAAAAGTAACCTTTATTAGTATTATTATTATTATTGTTATTAGGGAGACATAATCGCACTTCACTTTTCTCCAATTGCACTACATTTACTTTTTTTTCTTTTAAAGAAAATGACAATAAGGTTCTTGATTCATTAATGCATTATTCTTGAATTTATAATGTCATAACTACCTTTTATACAACTTTAACTTTTTTTTATCTTCTTTACTTTATTTACTACTTTTGTTTTTCCTTTCTATTTGTTTTTTTCAGATGTCCTCTTAAAGAAAATAATTTATTCCATACTAATAATTTAGTTTTTGGCAATCAAAAGAAATAATTTATTCCATAATGACTTCTTCTTTTTTTTTTTTTTTTGTACAATTGAAAGGGATATTTATTCAACAAAGTTAACTTTTTTTTCACTCAAAAGGTAATTTTTTTTATATATTTAATTTTTTTATGTTCTTGCAAAAGAAAATATTTATTAGATAAAAATAAATTTATTTTTATGTTTTGGTCTTATCAAAAATGATAATTTATTTAGATTAGAAAAAAAAATTTAATCCTCTTTTTTTCATATTTTTTCTTTTTCTTTTGGTGATCTTGACAAAAAAGAAAATTTCTTCAATAAATATTTTTTTTTTGGATTTTGTTTTTCATGTCAAAAGAGATCATTTTTTTAATAGTTAGTTTTTATTTTTTTTGGTACGATTAAAAGAGTCATTTTATTTAACATAAATTTTTATTTCTTGGTCCTGTAAATATATATATATATATATATTCAATTAAGTTTTTGTCTTGTCAAAATAGACCTAAAATAATAAAAGATTAGAGATAAGGAGAGGAAATCTAAAAGGACAATTTTGTTATTTAAAAAATAATAATTATTTACTTGTAAAGTTAGGGTTAGAATTGTCATTTCATTTAATAATTGTACTGCAAACGTTGAAAAGTGAAGTGTGCCTCTCTATTATTATTGTTGTTGTTTTCTATGTCACCCACCTAGCTTATACAATACATAGGTTGGACAAACAATCTATTCCGAATTTTCAATGATTGCTCACTCCTCAAATGATTACCTTATTTGTGAAATCATGCAAATAATAATGGAGTAATGGTATTTGTACTTGCAAAATAAATAAATAAAATAAAATAAAATCGTATTGAGGATACCAAAAATGGCTTGGGCCGGACGCGATCCAGATTTCTAGAAAGGGGTCGGGTAAGAGCGCGATCCAGATTGTTAAGAACAGGTCGTGTAAGAGCAACTGATCTGAACCAAATCTTCACTTATTAGGCCCAAGACTGGAGGATCAGTTTGGAAGCCCGATTTAAGATAAAAGGAAATGGGCCCATAATCAAGATGAGCTCAGAAGGCCAGCCCAACGAAAAGAGTTAGTTAGGAAGCTTCTAGAATGTTTGTAACAGTCTATAAATAGACTGAAAAGATAGGGAAAAACGGTTGGAAAATATTTGAAGTGTAGAATTATCGTTTCCAAATTGAGAGTGTATTTTCCTTGCATCTTCAATGGCGCCGTCTGTGGGAACAACATCGAGATTGATTCGTGAAGAAGAAACTTGATCTCTGGAAGTTGGATTCAGATCGTCGAGATCATGATTTGTCTTGCAGAGTCTTGGTTCTAGTTGATCTTTGGAGATTGGAATCGAATCTGCACAATCGCGATCTGTTTAGCGAAGCTAGATCTGACGAGTTCACGGCAGGAAAGATTCAGATCCGGCCAAAGAAGATCGAAATTCAGCTAGTTCGAGGCCAGATCTAGTGCATTTGCATTAGCAAAGTTCAAATCCGATCGGGAATTCACGGTTGATGACTATGCTCTGATCAGGAATGATGATAGGAGGTGAGAGTTATAATCCACAGGAGAATGATTAGCAAACGAAGCTTGATGAATTCATGAGCATGATAAAAGCTTTGAGAACAGAGAATGTAGAATTGCGAGCTGGAATGGAGCGTCGGGAAGCTCTGGTGATTCCACGACAACCTCCAGTAGGAGAGAGAGTTATGTAACCCGATGTTGCTCACCAAGGCGAGCCGAAAGGAAACAATCACATCGATCTTCATCACGAAGAGATCAGGCCAGATGATTTATAGTTAAATGTTCGTCACGTGGAGGATCGAAAAGGATCTATTCATGTGGATCTGCATCGCGAGTGGATCAAGCGAGAAGAAGCCATGGCGTTTGATCCATATCAAAAAAGGCTAAGGCGAGAAGAAGCCATGGAGTTTGGTCACTATAAGGCTACTTCACCGTGGCAGAGATAGTTCACGGACGAAAAATCGTTCGATCTACCTTACCGGCCTTCAATGGCTATGTACGACTACAGAAGCTCGGATAGGAGATCTGTAGATCAGAGGATTCTCCTAAGGTTTCCGAGGGAGAATGAGGCCCTCCGTTCGGCAACGCGAACAGTCGATTCACCGTTTACAGACGAGATCCTAAATGCTCCGAATCTGAAAAAAATTTCTATGCCAGTTTTCATTCTGTTCGATGGAACGAACGATCCGATCGATCATGTTTACCATATCCAATTGAAAATGGCTCTAAACACGGAGAATGATCCTTTGATGTGCAAGTGCTTTCCTACAAGCCTAATCGGACCGGCGCTCAACTAGTTCAAGAACCTGGCGAGAGGCTCGGTGGATAGCTTCCGGAATTCGTGTGATAGATTCATAAGCCAATATTATGGGAACAAGCGTCTGTCCAAAGATATTTCAAGTCTGTTTACGATGAAGCAGCACGAAGATGAACGTCTCCAAGCTTTCCTCACCAGATTCAACCTTGTTAAGAGCATGATGATAGAATGCCATCCATCCACGGCAATTTAAGCGTTCAAACTAGCAATGAACCGAGGGACACCATTCCACACAAGTCTAGTGGTGAATACGCTGAAGACCATGGATGAGTTGAACGAAAGAACTGATGGTTTTATGCGATTGGAAGAAGAAGAAGCTGCCAACGCAAGGAAGACGTCCATGGTCGAGACGGAGGAGAAGACCAAGGCAAAGATCAGACAAAAACAAGCTTCACCACAGCGTCAGACTTCCTGGAAGGCAGAAAAGAGGCCTAGAAAGGAGGAGTCGGTCACTCCACTCAAAGTCACCCTGGCGAGGCTGTATCAAGAGAATAAAGATAAGTTTCGCTCTCCCCTACCAATCAGACAGCCTTTCAAACAGAGAGATCATTCCAAACATTGTGCTTTCCATAGTGATTTTGGTCATCAGACTAATTAATGCAGGAACTTAAGGAGGCAAGTAGAGATGCTGATAGCAAGGGGAGAGTTGCAGGATATGTCCAAGGGCCGGCAGTGGAGCAGAACCGACAGGCTGAGTAAGTGAAAAGAAATCAGAAGTTGAACTACCATAACGCCCAGCCTGTTCGGATTATAAATGCAATTTATAGCTGACTCGAGCAGACCGAAGTGTCAGAAGAACTGTTCCAAACACGTTTTCGTTAAGCGCAAATGAAAAGGAGGATAGGTGGTGTAAATGCTCTGCACCAGCTGAGCGCATCATCTCAGATAAAGTTCGACAGAACAGATCTGCTGCGAGTTCAGATCCCTCATGAAGATCCTCTAGTCGTTAGCTTGACAGTGGCATAGTGCTTGGTACGAAGAGTTTTAATTGATCCAGGGAGCAGCGCGAATGTCATGCCAATAATAACATTCGACTGGCTCGAGATCAAGTAAGAAAAGCTCAAACCCATTAGGAATCCCTTGTTAGGATTTGATGGGAAGCGAGTGAAGCCTATTGGTATGGTAAAACTACCCGTTTGAGCTCCTGAAAGAGAGCTGATTGAAAGCTTTGTGGTCATCAAAATCCATCCGTCTTACAATCTCTTGATGAGAAGAGGGTGGATGCACAGGGTCTAAGGTGTCCCATCAACTTTGCACCAGGTGATGAGATGTTTGAGCCCAGATGGGAGTAAGGTGATTGATATCTAAGGGGACCAAGTCGCTGCCAAGGAATGCTACTCTATAACTTTGAAGGCTACTAGGAAGGGAAAAGCTCCCATTTGTTCTGTTAGCCCTAGATAGCAATTACAGGAGCCTCCACCCAACGAGAATGGGGAGGAGGAGCCTTCGGTCTTGACCGAATAACCTCTTATTGGTGTGCAAATCGATTATCTGAGGCTAGACAGAACCACAAGAGTAGGGTCAGGGCTTGCAGAGGAAGAAAAGCGCCAATTAGTTAATTTCTTGTCTCAGAACGTAGATGTGTTCGCTTAGAACCATTCAGACATGCCAGGGATCGATCCCTCTGTCTCTTGTCATTCCCTCAACATAGACTCGAATTTCAAGCTTGTAAGACAGAAGCAGAGGAGGTTCGCCCTAGAGCGTAACCAGATCATACCTAATGAAATTGACATGTTACTGGAAACTGGGTTCATTAGAGAAGTTTAATACCCGTCCTGGCTCTCGCACTTGGTTGCAGTGCAAAAAAAGAATGGGAAATGGAGAGTTTGAATTGACTTTACCAACCTGAACAAAGCTTACCCGAATGATAGTTTTCCTTTGCCAAAGATTGATCAATTGGTGGATGCCACAACTGGATATGAACGACTAACCTTTCTGGATGCTTACTCAGGTTACAATCAAATCCCTATGGATCCGAACGATGAAGAAAAAACTTCTTTTGTCACTGAGCAAGGGATCTATTGCTATAAGGTTATCCGAGAAACCCTCACGAGACTTAACTTTCATTCTTTTTATTTTCCTTCATAATTAATGCTATCTTTTCCTATTACGCAAACATGCTACATGTTTGACATTGTTGTAACTTCAAGAAAAAAATACTTTCTTAACTTGGCCTTGTTGTTGTAAATGAATGAATGGTCTTGGCATGCCCAATGGTACTTGGATGTTGTTATGATGCATATTAGGGTGGAGAATACCTTGTTGGTCTATGCCGTTCGGATTGAAGAATACTGGGGCCACCTACCAAAGGTTGGTTAGTAAGATTTTCAAAAGTCAAATGGGTAAGACTGTGGAGGCCTACATTGATGACATGGTGGTAAAGAGTAAAAAGAAGGATCATCATTTGCAACACTTACAAGATGTCTTTGAGGTGTTGATGAAATACGGTATGAAGCTAAACCCGACCAAATGCTTGTTCGGTGTGGGTTCTGGGCAATTCCTAGGGTATGTGGTCAACAACAGGGGGATTGAAGTTAGTCCAACCCAAGCGGAAACTCTGATAAAAAATGCAGAACCAAGTACGGTTAAAGAGGTACAAGCTCTTACCGAATGAATAGCAGCACTGAGTCGATTCATTTCTAAGTTGTCTGATCTCTGCAAACCATTTTTCAATGCAATAAGAAGCCACGGAAGGCAATCTTGGGGAGATAAGCAACGACAAGCACTGACCAGGTTGAAAGAGTATATGCAGAACCCTCCAGTCTTGACTGCCCCAAAATCAAGTGAAACGCTCTTCATATACCTTGGCGTGTCCAGCATTGCAACAAGTGTCGTTCTGGTATGGTGTGAAAAAGGTAAGCAGTTCTCGGTGTTCTGTGTTAGCAAAACAATAGCCGAGCCAGAAAAAAGGTATTTAAAAGCCAAATAAGTGATCCTATCATTGGTGAATGCAAAGAGGAAACTCAGGCACTTTTCCGAACCCCATCCTATCTTCGTTCTGACCACTTTTCCTATAAGGGTGATCCTGTATAAGCCAAATTTATCGGGAAGAATGACAAAGTGGGCCATAGAGTTGAGCTCATTTGACATAACATATGAACCCATAACAGCCATCAAAGGACAAGCGGTGGCTGATTTCCTACTGGAATGTATTGTAGAAGACATAGAGGAAGATCTTGGAGATTCTTCATAAAAGTTATTCGTTGATGGCTCTTCAAATCAAATGGGGGCAGGAATTGGGATCAAACTGCAGACACCAGAAGGCACCATGTTGAGTCAAGCAATTAGACTCGAGTTCCGAGCAACTAATAATGAAGTAGAGTATGAAGCTTTGCTAGCAGGATTGAAGCTGGCCAAATAACTGAAGATTAAAAGTTTAGTTACTTTTAGTGATTCACAATTGATCATTCGGCAGGTGACGGGGGAGTATGGTACCAAAAATGAGACAATGGAGGCATACCGTTCTGCCGTTATGCGTGAAGCAAAAGACTTTGATCAAATCAAGTTCATCCAGTTGTCGAGAGAATATAATGAGGATACCGATCAGTTAGTTTGTAATGCGTCAAGTTTTGTAGAAACGCTGGCAATGGTGATACCAGTTGATCAACCATCTATCTTTGAGGAACTATCCGGCTCAGATCCTCGGCAAGTAAATGTTATACCATATGAGCCGAGCTGGATTAATCTGATCATGACTTTCATACTAGATGGTGTGTTACCCGAACGGAGAAATGAGGCAAGGAAAATTAGATTAAATGTTGCAAAGTATGCCATTGTACATAACCAGTTGTATAGAAGGTTTTTCTCGGGTCCGTATTTGAAATGTGTTACCCCCACCGAAGCTTGGCAGATCTTTCGAACTATCCATGAGGGCGTGTGTGGCAATCATTCAGGAAAGAGGTCTCTAGCGTACAAATCAATGACGCAAGGATATTTTTGGCCAAACATGTCATAGGATACAGAAGAATTTTCTAAAAGATGCGATAAGTGCTAAAGATTCAGACCACTGATCCACCAACCACTTGAAGACTTGCACGTAATGGCCAAACCATAGCCTTTCGCATAATGAGGGATGGATGC
>JAOTQH010183411.1:0-14770 GCA_025631255.1 Cornus kousa
CAATGCTGGTAAGATGTGCTCAATAGAGAGGCTGAGTGCAATGCTGACGGTACTCTATGCAAGATTTCACATGGGACCAAGCATCTTGCATGCCAGCAAAGACTACCAATCTAAGATGTATATGCACAAGATCCAAATCCTCCTTTATTTAGTGCAGTGATCTCGGTGTCATTCTTACAAACTAGGCACTGTTTCAATTTCAAGAAGATGAGAACATCAGGTGAAACCGAGTATAAAATGAGATACTATATCATGAAAGTACTCAAAATAATTCTACATATTTTGCAATATGTACCACACAATGTCTCTATCCTGAAGAATAGATTTAAAATTCAGACTATGAAATAGATAATGAAATAATTTTCACAAGAAATTTCCACCAACACCTCCGTTATATATATTAAAACAGCCTATGAATCATATTCATTTGTACACTTGCGTTCTATCGCACCAAATATTTCTCTGTGTTATATAAATATCAGTATCATGTATGGAAATGTATTCGAATCTGTACTACCTACCTCAAGGATTAATCACCTAGAGATCTACATCTTTTTTTTATGCAACTGTTTCTAGTGTAACCTAAGTACATCATTTAACAGTTGAATATATTGTTATCTTAGGATATTCCTTATGTCGACATTGTGAGTGTACGAGTAATATACCTGGACAGAAGAAAAGAATACAATATCTCTGGGACCGTTGGGATTCGACAAGCACGGGGAAGATCCTTTGTTTCTTGCAAAAGCCACCATCACATAATGCTTTGGCACACTCTTAATTTAATAACCATTAACGACTAACCATGCTCATGCATTATAGCCTAGCACAAAAACATAATCAAATTTTCTTTATTCTCTAATATAGTACGGGTTCCTTTGTTTATGTATTTTGGTGGGAAGAGGCTAGGGAGAGGATTCATAAAGCCGAGGAGACAACAAAAATAATCTCCATTCTTAATTCCATTCTCATTAAAGAAAAGGGGGAGACAAGTTAGATAGTACCACTTTCAAGCTCATGAGTCGCTTTGTTTGACTTACTTGAATCAAATAAATAACCATCAAATTCATGAACAAAGTGGAATGGTAGGGACCCTTTGGGATTAAGTGGTTTTGGTGTACTTTGACTTGACTTTTTGTTTCTTGACCATTAAGATCTAGAAATAAATATAAAATTTGTACTGTAAGTATATCTACCAAGACTGGGTGGGTACGGGCAGCCTAAGAAGCACGGACACTTCCATGAGTTGCCGTGTCTGTGTCGGACAACGTATCGGACACCGACACTCCATGGACATGCCTAGACACGTGTCCGACACTTCATGGTTGTTCTCCATTATTTAAAAATAAATCTTATTGTTTCAGACACTTGGCCGACACATATTGAACACTTGGTTGATGTATCTCTGTCAACACATTCTGGACACCACACCGTCCAACACATCCTACACTCTTCGTCCTATATAAAACAAACTCACACCAATCCTGGAAACAACAATATAAACATACATCAAAGTGTTCAACCTCTAAGGAACAAAAATGTAACTATAATGACAAGATTGGATAGTGATATCATATATAACATGACATTCTTTTTTATATTCAAATAACGTCATGTTTTAACTTATGTAACTTTAGTGTAGAGTTTATAAATTAATTAAAGTTCTATTATATATTGTCTGATTCAATAGGAATATAAAAAAAAATTTAGATTTATATTAGCCGTGTCCACACCTTTCTGTGTCCTAGGTTTTTAGAATTTGACGTGTCGGCATATCCGTTTCCCGTGTCTGTATCCGTGCTTCTTAGGGGGCAGCTATAAGTCATTTTTTCCCCTTTGAATAGACTAAGACAGTAAAAGGAACAATCCTCAAACAAATAAACATGGATTCATAAAAACCATTTACTCAATGAAGTCTTGTTCCAATTATTCACGGTCAATCAAATGAATACTGTTTCACCATTCTTCACCATCTAATGCTATAAATTTAGTTTTTCCTTCCCCAGCATTACTATAATGTGGATCATGTCACTCTTATTCACTAATGCAGTCACTGAACTTTACAGTAGACTGCTAAACCATCTTAGGCTTTAAATGATTTTATGTCAAATTTAATTAATTTTACATGCCTAGAAACTCCATTCTGGTGCTTTCCTCTTCCAATTTGTTTAGTGTTGTGATGTATAGAAGGACTAACTTTTTTCCTTGACAATTTTCTGCCTTGTACAAGGGACTCTCATACATGACATAGCAGAATGTGACGGAAAGGCCTTACAGGGGTCAGAATGTTCTTATACAGAACCCCCCAAAAGGAAAAGCATATTCGGATAATTATTCATGACCAATAATACTCGGTCAAATTACGGCTGTGATATGTAAACCGTCCATTGTTAGAAAACAAATCTTTCCGAGAAGTGGTGTGGTTGTTCTGGTAACTAAAAATTATTATGCACATGTACACTATAATGAGATGCTTTTACTTTTAGAGAGAATATTATTTGATCCTAGCGCATCTAGATTGAATTTACAACAACAACAACAACAACAACAACAACAACAACAATAATAATAAAAGGAAATAATAATAATAATAACTCAAAGATGATATAGAGCTAAAACACTTTGTATGTTGAATTTTCAGTAAAAGCCTCTAACATTTAGTAGTTATATAACCATGGTATTACACATAAATACAGTAAGTGTCCAGGAACTACATAAATGAATATATCAATTTCATTATATTCTATATGCCAAAGAAAATAAATTGCACAAAGGGGATTTCAAGTCATTTTGATTCATTGAAGGAAGTGAAGAAGTAAAGCAATGGTTCTAAAGCTTATAATCATCAATATAGAAGCTATAGCGTGAAATTAAAATGTGTTTCAAATCTGACTTTAGTAGTATTCAGATAATCACTTTCGCACGATCTAGCAGATTTCTAAAAAGTTGGCTAGAATAAGTCTGCAGTTCTGGTAACTTTTGAACCAGATAGTTTTAATTAGACTGGAACAAATAAATAAATAAATAAATATAGCAGTTCGAATTGTCTAATGTGTGTATGTGTGAGAGTTATGTTTTTTAATTGTTAGCATTTAGCAACAAACTCCAATATATGGTTATGAAGCATCTAATTAAAAAGCCGTTTCTTGTGCACAATATTAGCAAATCTTAGACAGCAACAGCATTCCTAAGGAATGATATCACTTAAAGAAAGGGCACTTCATTGTCATTGTTGTCATTCCGTTGAATCTTAACCTCTCAGCTAGAGATTAAAGTAATCATGCATATCACTTAACAGATTGCACACACCATTAATAAAATCAAACTAAAAATTAAGTACAGATGTATTTCACATGAATTTGTCAACTGAAAGAGTTCACAGTTTGCACAGCCGTCCAAATAAAATATAATAAATAGTAAGTGGGAAGTACAGTAGAATCCATCTTTTGGTGCATTTGGGTGGTGGGAAGACCAATTTGGCTCATTATTATTAATCTAAACTAACACAACTGAAATCTTTCATCTAATTTGCCCGTAATAATTGATTTCACAGATTATCTCCCGTGTGCAAAATCCAAACACTAAATCAGCATTTCAGTGCAATGATATCAGTCAAAGGATCAAGCTTCAAACTCCAACCAATGTATATCTTCAAAAAATATATCGACAACAAATCAGCATTAGTAAATTATTCTGTGTTTATATTATTATCAGAGGAACATGTTTTTGTATTTTAAAAAGAGATCTAAAACAATAAAATAACAGGGAGTAAAGAACAGTAGCAAGAGCCATACAATAAACTTGAGAAAGATCACCAAGAAAGAAAATATATGCATTGTTATGACACACGCAACAAATCCAAGATAAAATCAAGAATCATGATAGAAAAGTAAACACACCACACAAAGAATACAAAAATTTATACGTGGCTCGGCAACAGCTTACGTCCAAGGTTGAGATCCAGTGAAAGTCTTCACTATGTGTAAAATTAGAGATTACAAGTTTTCAGCCTCTCACTTTATTTCTTTACGAATTTCAGTGTCTCTCTCTTCCACCACCCCAAACCCTAAGCGCCCTTATATAGAGACTAATTAGGGTCCACAACCCATGAGCAAAAAATGAGTCAAAACTTTTCATCCAACTGGTCGTTCGGTCAGACCTGGCACCAAATTCGGGCAATAACATCACATGCATAAAGTTCTTTCATAAAGGGCCCTCAAAAGCTTGAAATACAAACCATCCAAATTTATATTAGCACTGGGGAATTAGCGTAAGGAATTATTAGCTGCTAAGATCCTGCCACGGCATTCTCCCTACGATTATAAATACCGAAGGAGATGCAAGCTGGTTGTTGCCATTGTATTCATATCTCTCTCTCTCTCTCTCAAACAAAAACAGGAGCGTCCAGAATCTTTCCTTCTTTAGTCATGACCTATAACCAACTCATCTATGCTGGTGTTTTTCTTCTAGCACTAGTTGCATGCAATGAAATTCTATTTGCTGCGGGAAGGCAACTAAAATCAATGGAGAATAATTCCATTGATGACCATTCTGCTGCAGGGAAGAAAGAAGTCTTTCCACCCAGGACGCCTTATCAAAGTCTTGGATTTGGTGATTCAGTTGCGGTATATAAAGATGATTTTCGACCAACAGCACCAGGTAAAAGCCCTGGTGCTGGCCATTCTTACAAAGATGATATTCAACCCAAGGCATTAGGTAAAGGTCACGGTGTTAGCCATTTTGTTCCAGGAAACACAGATAATTTCCGACCCGCAAACACTGGTCACATCCCTGGTGCTGGCCAGTCTTACAAAGATGATATTCAAGCGAAGGCATTAGGTAATGGTCCTAATGTTAGCCATTTTGTTGCAGGAAACACAGATGATTTCCGACCCACAAACCCAGGTCGCAGCCCTGGTGCTGGACATCACTAGAGCCGAATGCATAGAAATGCGTAAAAAAAAAAAAGTATTTTGCAATTCGTGTGTGCTGTAAATTACCCATGGCAGGTCCATATGTTGCTGAAGCACGAGTATGTTAATTTTCATTAGTTTCATGAACTAAGCTGTCTCTTTCCAATAATATGGTGTAAATAAATAAGAGCACGTACCTGTGCCATTGAAAACTCAGCTCATTGTGTGTCATAAAATTATTTTGCATGTTTCTTTTCCTCTCCCTCTCTATATGTGTGTGCGTGTGCATGCACAGGTGTTTGTTTGTTAAAAACAAAATCCAAGTGTCAATGAAACCATTAAAGTAGAAGTAGAAAAGGCTAAGCAATATACATGATGTGATGTGGGAAAACATCAAATATAGCTCATAAAGCCAAGGACCATTTACCAACTTAAGAAACCCAAACTTTCCTTTTATGGTTGTTCCATATCTCACTTCAAAAAAGTTTTTTAAATTAGATTATATGCAGGTGAATGCCATGTAGTAGTCCTCTTGCATATAATATTAGACAGTCACCATCACCAATATATTACAGAGAATATACATATATGCCTGTGAGTGTGTATATCTCTAGTGGTAGATTTTTAATTCATAATCCGAGGCCGATTTTTTGTTTTCTTACCCAAATCCAAATTGCACAGTAATCGCTAGTTCCAACCAACTTCGTAAAAATTAAACTTCCTATCTAGCCAGATTTCTGCGGGTTTTGATTAATTCCATCGAAAGTAATGCTAAATAATAATAATAATAATAATAATAATAATAATAATATTAATAAAAGATATTATGAACCCCTCTCCTTATCACAGCTAATAAATTTTGTGGATTGAAAGAATACTCCCTGGATTAAGGTCCCACCAACATTCATTTGATATAATATAGTAGGAGCCCACTTCACCAACAAATTTCTGTTCTAGTCATTCAATGTACCAATGAAATTCAAGTGCATAGATCAAGTGGTTAATAACTTTAAAATCATGTAAAATTTGATGCAACCCTAATCCGATAAACCTTCTCTCAATCCATTTGATCGATGTGCAGTAAAAGTATTTTGTGGTGTTTCATAAAAATATTTCCTCGATATGTATCAGTTTCCTTCATTCTAATAGGGTTGAAATACTAAAAATTATACATTGGCCAACTTCCTGGACTGTATAGTGAAAATTTTGCTCTAGAAATATTATACCCATGCTTAATTTGAGGTTCCAGTTTTCAACTCAAATTCTATTTTTTTTTTTTTCTTTTTGGTAAACACCATTTGATGTTTTTTTTTTCCCGGAAGGTAAAACTGGTTTCATGTTGTTTCTACTATAACATAGAATTAAGATTATCTGTTCACAGAATATCCCCATGCTCCTATTCTCTTACTCTATCTATAGATCAGATTTTATGACTTGTTCTCTCTCTCTCTCTCTCTCTCTCTCTGCAACTGCAAGCTACAAAATCTACCGACTCAGAAGAGAGAAATCCGTATACTTCACCCATATCGGCATATCATTTCAGATTGTTCAAAAAATCAAAACCCATCCAGTTCGGGTTCACCGTTCGCAAGCTTCAGCCACTGGCTCTGTTAACTCTCAAGCTTCCCCCCCTCTCTCTCTCTCTGCAACTGCTAACGGGTATGTATGGGTTTTGTTTAAATTTTTTTTCTAAATCAACTAATCAAGGTCTGTAATTCTTGTTTTGCAAACTAAAATCAAGTGTAATCTTGATTTTGTGTAAGGGTAAATTTGGCATCACAAAGAATACATCAAGCTTCTCCTTCTCCTTCCTTCTACTTCCTCCCATTTTTGGGAGGATAAGAAAGTTACTATTTAAGCCTAGGGATATCCTTCCAAAACCATCCCTTTCCTTCCAACCATTTATGTCAAACACAATTTTTTAATCACCCTCCATCACCTTTCCATTCCTTTCCTTTCCTCCCTTTTCCATTGCACCAAACTGACCCTAAGGCTATGATTGGTACGGTGGAAAAGAAAAGAAAGGATAACATTAGTTACTAAGAGAAAGGAAAGGAAAGGAAAGGATAGTGTTAACCACTTATCGTGTTTGTTTGATTAATGAAGGAAAAGAAAGGAAAGGATAATACTCATGTTTGGGGAAAGAAAGGATAGGAAGCTATTTTAATGAATTTACCACCATACATGTAAAGTGAGACCTGAATTATATAAATAAAATCATAGAAATTCCATAAAATCATTTTTTTTCTTAATAAAAGATGGGGAAAAACTACTTGGGTTTAATTATACGTTGCACATGTACACGCTTATTATGAAGCAAAAAATCAAAAAATTAAGGTGAAGCATCTCATAGCATAGAGCCATAGACCAAACTGTTAAATACTTTTATGTGAGCAGTACACGGTGGCAGTTGAGTACTTGTACCTTTCTTGTGGTGAGGATATTGTGACCTCAAATCTGATTAACACACAAATATCATATAATTTTTTTTATATATATATATATTATACCTATAGACTCGTGGCGTTTTATATATAAATATATATCTCACCTAATACTGGACCTAAACTGCCACCTAAAACAATAGACTATGTGTTAGAGATAGAAAATAACAATTAAAAATACAAAAAGAAATTTGGTATAAACAAAGTTATCATTAAAAAATACTAGACTTTCTTTCCATTTCCTCTCATATTTGGGAAGATAACAAAGCCAATTCATCAAGCTTTAACGTATCCCTCCAAATCCTTCCATTTCCTTTCTTTTCCTTCCAAAATTTTATATCAAACACAAAAAACATATCCCTCCATTTCCTTTCTTTTATTTTCCTTCCAGTTCTTTCCAACCAAACTGGGTGTAAATTGACGATGATGATGGTTTTCTTTAATTGATAGATTCTTCTAGTTCTCTTTGAATAAAAAAAGGAATTGAATTTTTTTTGCAGCAACTATCTGGATGTTTTATTGTTGCATTTGGGACCCTAACTCTTTCAATAAGCCAAGACATTCTAGATTTCTGCCACTCCAATGCCCTCCTCTCTTGATATGTTTTCATGTTTCACAGTCTCCTTTCATATCTACTTGAGTCTTGGGGAGTGTGGGACTGAATATGTAGTCGGTAGTGTTTGTGCTTTTGGAAATGAATTCACCTGTTTTTCATTCTTCAATCTTCACATTCACTGTTCTATTTGCAATTTTGCACCCACTTATTTTTCATTACTTCACTTTCTCACAGTCTGAATTACTCTTTGCCGATTTGAGCAAACAAATGCCAGAACAAATAGCCATAGAAGTCTTTATTGGTATAACTATGGTTTAGACGACCTCATACAAAAATGGGCAAACCTAGATGCTCTCTTTCTGCTGCATGGTTTGCACTTGCTGTGATTCAAGTTTTGGCATCCAATTTAATGAGGCTTTAGTGTACACATTTGATAGGGGAGATTTACTACTACAAGAAATTATGTTCAAATAGGTGGAAAAGATTTGCACCCAATTCCTGATGTAGAAAGCTTCACTTAAAAGATCTCATCTATGAGGTCCACGTCTGATGTATGGGTGGTCTAGACTTCTTAGGTGGGTGTGGGAAAACTCAACTAGTTCTTTTGGGTGAACCAGTGCTTTGACAGTGGTATCAAATGCCCTGGGTTACTACCTTGCACGGGTCCCACCTGAAGGAGTGGGTCCTTGTGATGGTAAAAGGGTATGTGCGAAGGAGTCTGTCATGGGCATGTCTTATAAGTCCCTACATTGGTTCTGTACAGGATGGTCATAGACTTCTTAAATAGGTGCGGAGAACCCCACAAGTGACTAGTCCTCTTGGGCGTGAAACTGGTCCTCAGACATTATGCTTGCTTTTCTTTTTAATTAACAACCTAGGAAGTGGAATTTCTTTGTTCTTGCTGCTTCAAACCTTTCACACCTTTTTCTGCTGCAAGATTTTATTTTCTGGTCCAAAGTCGTGGTCATTGATGATCACTACATCATGAATGCATTCTCATTGTTTTTAGTTTGCTTGATTCAAGGAGGCTCATTCATTGACTTCTAATTTGTGGAGCCTTTCATTTCACTATGTTTTCACTGGTTTTATCTACTGGTAGACGTTGCCCAAGTCTCCACTTTGAGGAAAGTTGAAGTATAACAGTACATCCTGTTCAAATTTTAATTGAGAATTTGTTTTTTTGCTACCAAACCTATTTCTTGCTTAGAAGGTATTGATGCAATAGGTACTAGGAGTTCAAAATGATTGGATAACACTGCCTCAAAAATTCATGTGTATTAAAAATAGCACTGGCATATTTCTTTATATGATTGTTTAGTGAAGATGGCTGTGATATTTATGTTATACACGCTACTGTGAACTTGGGTCAGACTTTACCCATTCTAGTCATCTGTTTATTTTTAATTTATTTTTTTGTTCTGGCTAGAGTTGAGAAGTACAAATCAAGGAAAACAATATTCTTGCAACTTCACATGATAATATATATATTTTTTATTACTTGTATATACTCTCTTATAAACTTCATGATTTTATGTTATTGAGCAGAGAAGTTAAAGGAAATGGGGAACTCTGTTTTGGGCCGCTTTGGGATGAGCGTCGACAATTTCAAAACCGTTCAAGATCCAAAAACCGGTTCCTACTCTATTTCATTCCAACGCTAGTTGTGGTGGTTTGTCATCATTCACTACATGCTTGTCATTATTGGAAGCAGTAGATAGATTCTGAAGCGGATGATGAAATGATGTGCAAATATGGAGTCATGCAGATGATGGAACTATAAATTGGAAAATTAGGTGTGGCTCCATTGTGAGAGAATATGGAGTTAGGCATTTCCTATACATATATGAAACCCTGGATCTGTACTAAGATTTTTCTCTTGTGCAAGTTTGTGTTATTGTTTGGTTCAGTACATCTTTCTTGTTTTTTCTCCTGAAAATTGCCAAAAATTTTCTTATGTTATGTTTGGGAGCACGGAAACGGTATCTTAGATTTGAGATTGGAGGAAGTTTAGTTTAAAATATGTAGTAAATTTTTCCCTATCCCAAATTCAAGGGGTGGATTCGGTGCCGCCAAACATTGATTTTTTTTTTTGGGTTGTGACTTGGTATTCAGACCGTTAAAATTGGCACGAAAATTTGGGCTTGTCATGTGTTATTTTATTGTTTCCTAAATTCTGGATTTCCCATAGTCAATTAATGTGAGATTTAAAACATTAAATTGGGGCTTGTCATGTGTTATTTTATTTTATTGCTTCTTAAATTCTGGATTTCCTATGGTCAATTTATGTGAGACTGGAAACATTCATTTATTTTTTATTTCCTAATTTTTTCTTTGGTTTTGAACGTTCTTTCACCACCTCACTGCCCCTCTATTTGTAATACCATGTGATCAAACAATTTTATTGATTACCAGCAGATTGAGTGATGTACATACAAATTAAAGGCAATTGCTGACACCGTTCTTTTCATCAGACTGGAAATATAGCAGTAACTTGCACTAACTTCGAAGAGAATAAAGAACAATGAGGAAGTGAATTAGTGGAAGTAAACGACGGATCAAGAGTACAACACATTGGAATAAATTTAGTACTAGTGCTCCCAAATGTAACATAAGAAACTTTTCAGCAACAAGAATTTGGAAGAAATTTAGTACAAGTGCTCTTACTTTTCAGCAAGAAGAATTTATTTGCTTTATCCTCCGCATGGTTTTCAATCCGTGCATCAAATGAAAAAATTGCAAAACTGTTGTTAACTTGAACAACAAGCATGATGCAAAAAAAATTAACTTGTACAACACTCCATACACAAAACTGCTGTTACAATTCCTCAAATAGTCAAGAATTTATAAATAACAAAATATAATTGATACACAAGACTTGTTACATTTCTTTAAAAAGTCTCAGAATTTACAAAACAACAAAATACAATTGGTTTAGCTAACAAAATATCAGCTATTATATCTATATCTGGTCTGGCACCAAAACTGTCGGCAGTATAGCAGAATCTAGCGGTATGTGAAAAAAAACACTTATTAGTGGCGCCAGTTACTGATTACAGACAGTATCGAAGGTATCCTTCTGTATCATGCTTGTAGGGCATTCTTATTGCCAACTTCTTGCAAGGGCTTCTTCTCTGCTAACATGGCAGCATGCTGCTCCAAGTACTCACTGCTATTCATCTCTGTTAATCTGCATTAGTAGGTAGTTTTCTATTGGTCAGTTACAAAAACTAAAACAACCACATCTAGACAACCCACAAACCAGAAACTAAAACAAGCACATCTAGACTAACCACAAACCAGAGAACGTCTGCATAAATCATGGACAAAATGAGACAGAAGCATTTCAAATGCAAGCTGTAACGGGCTGGACACTTGCCCTCTGACCCAAAAGCTTAAGGTGTTGGGTAGTGCTGCATATCCACCCATATAAGTCCATGACCTCCATCCAGATTTTGGACAACCTTGCCTACCCGAAGGGGACCCGGACACCTCCTAGGCGGAGGCTTGGCATGACATCAAGGACTGGGTTTGGCTCTGATCCCACTGTAACAGGCTGGACGCTTGCCCTCTGACCCAATAACTTAAGCTTTTGGGTAGTACTACATTAACAGTGCTACATACCCACCTATATAAATAAGCCCATGACTTTCCCCATCCGGCTTTGATGTGCGACAAAAAATCACTAACACAAGCCAACAAAGAAACAAGGACAATTCCAAAGAATATTGGCTAAGACTTCATTTTAGTATGGAGAAAAAGTATAATAGTAAGGAAAAGTAGATTAAAGGTATATACAAAATTCAAATAAAGTTTGACCATTAAAATAAAAAAGGAGGGGGAGGACACCAAGTGATGTGTATATGTTTTCATATACATATCTGCACACACACGTATACATGTATATATGTCGTGTTCTTATTATATCTTTCTCTGTGCAACACGGATGACAAATATTATATGTTCTATATGTTATAGTATAAAATAACTTCTATATAGAAATTTATATATTTTATCGCTATGTCCTCCAGTGTCTACATGTTGTTGTTGTTGTTGTTTTTTTTTTGTGTGTCGTGTCCGTTTCCTGTGTCAACATCCATGCATTTTAGCAAACCAATCTTGAGAAGCTCCTTTTACTTATAGGGGCAGCTCTAGTTTCTTCCAACCTGAAACACAATCTTCTGGATGTACAAGAACTGAAAATTTCAGAACAACTCTAACATCGTTGACTTCTTATATCTACTAAATGGGGTCGAGGGCAACAGCAAAATTAAACTTTCTGAAGTTACACAATAAGACAAGTGTTCATTTTTAAAAGTTTAAGCATGTGTTTTGTTGTAATAATATCAATTCCAAAAAAATCATCAATAGTAGGTGCAGTCACTTGGTGAAGCCCCAAGATGCAAAGCCGAGGACATGAGTTCTCTATTTCAGCAACTTTGATTGATAGAGACCACACCAGGCATTAGCCTTTTACTTACTCATAGACTCAGCGCTGACAGAGTTCTACATAGAGAGAATTATCAGGATGGACAAAATACTCTCTCACACACTGCCATTTCAAAATGAAAGCAATTGATTTTACAAATACAATTGATATATTCCCTGAGAAAGTTTCAGCTAGTTGAATGTATTCGGTGGCATATGGTGAAAGGTATTGAGAAAAGGAGGGAAACAGAGAGTTTCCATCTTGGTATAAATTTGCCAGCATGATGACTTAACAGTTCAACTAGATAACATAAATTCCTTATTTAGCAAAAAAAAAAAAAAATAGCATAATTCCTTTGCTACATCTGAAAGTTATTGCAAATTACCATACCTGCTAATGGTGCGATCTTTTGCAAATCCTAATTCATTGTCCACACAAGGTCAACATCATCATTTTTCCTTGATCTAGAAGAGGTTGTAAGAGCCATTTGTTGGGCGTCAGAGATTTAGATGAGGTCAGGGAGCTTTATAGACAGTCACAGGGATGTTGAAGATGACGAGGGACTTTAGACATAGTTTCAGATTTTTGTTGCAAGAAGTTTAATTAAAAATTTTCCTTGATCTAGAAGAGGTTGTAGGAGCCATTTGGGATTGCAAGAAGTTTAATTAAAATTTTGTATTAAATTTTGTATTTTTTTTTCAATCTGCTGAACGTAGTAGAATTGTTTTATCTCTTGACTTATAATGTACATCCATTCATGCATTTTTCATTTTTTAATATCTTGGACTATGAAATGCTTGACTTTTGCTGGCTCAAATAGATGCTGAAAGTTGTAATTATTAGGGTTCAACAAGTAATGTAATTATTGGTTTTCCCAACATCATATAATTGTCAAATTACTTTGACCTTGAATAAATTTTATTTTATTATTATTATTTTTTTTTAAGTTTTGAACTTGAATAAATATTGTGGAACATGTTCCAGTTTATTATTTGAAAATACATGTTCATTTTTTATATTAATTGCTTAGTACCTATCATACATGAGAATGCAACTTTGTGTAGATAATGCTAAGGTTAGGTGTAATGGACTGGCCACTTGCCATCCGATCCAAAAGATATAAAAATAAAAAAGACATAAAAACCTATATCATGCAGAATTGTAGCCATTAAAAAAAAATTCTGATTTCAGAGTTGAAATTCATTCTCCTACTTTTACAGTAGTAGTAAAAATGATATTTGCATTGTCACTTTAGTTTTGGTAGCGGTACTTTGTAAGATTATGAGTCTTGCTGCTGATTATCATGCTGCTACTATAGTACTAGGACTTGTATATGCTGATTTAAAACCACTACTAGGACTTTTGAGTGTACTGATAGTGAAGCCGACTACACTTTTTTTTTTTTATAAGTAAAATTGTATTACAATTTAACTATTTACTTGAAAAGTTTAATAGTTAGCCTTGCAAATTGCATTTTCATTTGGGGAAATCTCTCTCTTCATGACTTTGGAGATTGATTTTGTTAGAAGTCCACTTCATGGTTTTAGTTAGACACTGCATACACTTGATGCATATACACTTAGTTGTTTGGGAATGTATGTTCTGCCATACATTTTTGAGCTCTTGGATATATTGTGAATGATTTTGCAAGATCTTGATCAAATTGAAAATTTAACATTAATTTGTATTTTTTTTCCAAGATATTTTGCCCAGCCTTCCAGTCTTTCACCAAGCAATGCTGTCTCCGACAACCAAACCAGTTTCTGTTGTTACTGCAGTGATATCCTTGATATCATTTTTCCGCAATCCTGTATGCGACTACACCTCACAGTCATTAATCATTACTGCCTAGATCTTGAACCTTCATTTTCGATGTACTTATCTTGTAGCTTCTTTGCCAGAAATACTTCTGTTTTTTTTTTCCTTTGTTTTTGTCATTCTGATATAGTATTGCATACCATGTTCCATAAGAATCTATCACATGCATAATCTGTATATGAATATTGTTGTGATTATAACATTTGGGCTGTTTTTTTATGTTATGCACTAACTTATGCCTCTTGATAATTTAAACAATAGCAAAACATGAATAAACATATGTAATGCTTGTTAGTCTTGCTTCCGATACATATTCTAATTGAAAATTTTAAATGCATAAGAAATCAAAATATAAGCTTTGTGCAATATTTCATTAATTCTCATAGGCAACATGAAATTGCATAAGGATTCTGTGGATGATTTGCAATATTTGATTATAATTTATAGGTCAAGTGCAAAGTGGTGAGTAGAAGTGTTCTCTGTGTGTGTGTAGTTTTTTTATTTTTTTTATTATCTATTTATTTCTGCTGGTAGGGGTGGGACAGTTTTTTTTTTTTTTTTTTTTTTGGGGGGGGGGGGGGGGGGGGGGGGGGGGGGGAATGTGGGTTTTTTT